>JALIZH010005321.1:0-25000 GCA_030522465.1 Rhipicephalus appendiculatus | reverse complement strand
TGCCTTCGTGCTTTCCATTCTATGTCAAAGCGCAGCTCACCGTCACCAGAAACAAGAGGTTATTTCCCAATGAAAAAATATAAGTCAACAGTGCCTCCTTCTCTGTTACTGCTGCCAGCCCTCATGATGGAGTGGCTGGACAGTTGTGCACTCGCCTCCTTCACTGCACGGCCAAGAATTTTTCTTCGCCACTGTTGACAAGCAGCAGCGTTTACGCATATTTATTTTTCTATTTGCTTCAACCCTTAACGGTTACTGACCCTTCTTCATTGACTGACGTAAGCTCCAGGCCTCGTGTGGTGACTGCGCTTTGCCTATCGACGAGGCGTGAGCTAACAAATCTTCTAATATGGCTCATCCATGACACAAATAAATATTGGCCGTGAGCCAAAAACAAGAAAACCTTAGCGCTGACTTCAATTTTCTAACGCCACAAAGACAAGGCAATGGATCCGGAAGCTGGTCAGGACAATTAATGGGCGACTTGGTCTCTGCGATCAACGTGTTCCTTCTTTTCGTCCCTCTTTCTGTGCTTCGACTTCGGCGCATCGGAGGAGTGAAAAACTTACCCAATCTTCTAACAGCTCTCCTTTCGCGCTAAGTGACAGCTCAGCACACCTGCCAGCTTGTGACGTCGTCCTTGTGTTTCCTTAGGAACCTAAACAGTGCCAGCGCAAAGCTAGTCCCTGCGGGTCGTTCCTCGTCTCTCGATCGGGCTTAATTTGTTCCGCTTAGCTGACACACTTTCTTCGTTTCCGCCATTTGCACACGCAAGGCGTCATGCCATCCGGGAACTCCTAATGCGACGACAGCAAAACTCTTTCCGGGAATTGGCCGTATACATACTGAAGGGCCTTTTGGTGGCATACTTAAGGTTGAGAAAAAGAAAGACAAGCGAGTTTATTACAGCACGCTCGTTAGACTTGAGGGAAAGTACCTTTGAGTGGGTGCTGTGCGACCGCTCCGCCGCAAATTGCTACCTCAACAGGAATGTGAAACAAGGTTCTCCGGGCCATGCACTTCATTGTTAAAGCATGTTTACGGTGCTTTGCTATTTTCATTTTTAGGACTGGCTCTCCTTTATTTGCTCGAGCACTTTATTCTCTGAGAGATTATCATGAAGTACGCTCAAACGGTGAAGGAAAAAAACAGCAAGAAACTTGCTTTGTTACAAAAATTATATTTCTAAAGAATAGGACGTCCCCAATTGCGCATGTCTTTCTCGGAAACACTTTGCCAACTTCTTCGGCTCTTGGCCTAACGTGTTGCCAATAAATAAAGCCTCGAAACGCAATTCAAATAGCTGACTTAAACAGACTGATACAACAGTACTTTTGGTGATTCAGTTTAGTGCGATCAATTAGCCTTCCATTTCAGATATTCCCTTGTTTCAGAAGCATGGACGCTTGGGTGTGGGAAAAGCACACTATTTACAAGGTGACAATGTAGGGATTCGAGTGTGGTGTAATAGAGGTAGGGGCTTAAAAACCAAACCAATGTATCAAGATTACTTTAAGATCATTTTGATACACCAATAATTGAGTGTTCGGCGCTGGATTATCACAATAGCAATGTGGCCCTGTTACAGTGAACGCGTCGTAAGCAATTTTCATTCAAAATTTTAGCAGCCTTGCTTATGTACAACTGGACTCCTGCTAATGCACAGCCGGAATCAAATAACTTCATAGTAGAAGGTAACAGGAATACGCCGACCAAATATGAAAAGAACTTTAAAGTCAAAGACGGTTCCGATCCCGTACGGTGGCGTTGTTCACAATGACGCGATGGAGGAAGGGGTGGCGATTCAGTACGTCTGAATAGATGGCGCAAAGAGCGTGCATAAACAATGCGAAGGGTGGCGTCCTTGCGATTCAGCGTGGTATGAGTAGTTTGGAGACGCAAAGTCAGATTTCTTTCAATAGTTTGAGCACATGCGCACTGCCCCTGTCAATATTGTGTCCCTTAGAAACAGAATGTTCGGCAGGAGCACTGCAAGACACCTCTTTTTTCACACCACAACAGTCTTCTTTCGGGCGCCTTTGAAGATCACCAGTCTCGCGAATGTACGCGTGATTACAGCCTGCACACGGAATACTGTACACAACACCAGGGAACCTGTCTTTCGGAAATTTGTCCTTCATGTTTATGCGCATATTTTTAGTTGCGGTTTCTTTTTTTCACTGGCACATGTGACACGTGAACTTCAAAGGAATGAAGCACGCCCACTAAGGCTTCACAGGATGCTAAGCTTCACCTCAACTTCGGTTCCATTCAACCTGCTTGCCCCAAACGCTCCATCGTTTCTTCACTCATTCAGCGTTCGCAGCAAACATGTAACCCTCCAATAGACTTGGAAAGAGACTCAGAATTAGTTGATGCGCAGCTTTCAAGCACCAGCTACCCTGCTTCTTCGTGAATTCAGTGCAGCGCCAATTATCCCGCCCACCTATCGGTGTCTCGCCCACGTCTGTTCCTCGTAAACATGCCGCGATACCGTATACACCCGGAACCACGAGGCCTTAGCACGAGTGGTTCGTTACTTTGATGTACTATCGTGAGCAATATGAGCTCGAACGGGCGAACGCGTGGCGAATAGCCTCGAACCCTAGATCGCCTGATTCGCAGCGGCCGATGTCGGAAACAAAGTGGAAAGAGCGCCGCGCTTCCGCTAGCTGCTGACACTCCCGCCTCCAATCTTTGCTGCAGATCGACAGCTTATAGCGCGTCCGTGGCCGCTACAGTGGTCATATGAATTCACATCAAGGCGCACAGCCACACGCAGTGACCAATCAGGCTATGTCACTGCTGAGATATCAGTTGTGACGTAGCCTGCCGTGATGCACAGGCCATGCTTGTATAATATCTAGGTGGTGTTGGCTGGGCATTTTGATACACCTATTTTATTTGTTTTGTTTTTCATGCAGCTTTTTTTTTGCGTTATCGTTGCTAGCGGCTTGATGGCACGCAATCAGCTGCCGTTTCGCAGAAATGGCAGAGAAGCGGGAGTGCCAACAGACAGCAGAAGAGCACCCCTTCTTTCCCCTCCGGCTTCGGCAGCGCCATCCTCGTATCAGGCTATCTCGGTTTTGAGGCTGTTTGCCACGCGCACGCGTGTTCGAGCTCATATTGCTCACGATAGTACACGTGTCACACGTGGCAGTAAAAAACTTTAAAAAAATGTGCTCATAAACGAGAAGGAAAAGCTTCCGAAAAACAAGTTCCCTGGTGTTGCGCACCGTATTTCGTGTGCAGACTCTAATTCCGCTTACATTGGCGAGACTGGCGATTTTCAAGGACACCTTAAAGAACATTGTTAGGATGTGAATAAAGAGAAGGTGCCTTCTAGTGCTCCTGCCGAACATTCTGTTTCAAAGAGACGATATTGACAGGGGCAGTGCGCATTTGTTTGCTACTAAAAGAAATCTAACTTCATGACTTTATCTCGAAATCATTACTAATCCAAACTACAGATTGCGCGCTGAACCGTAATGACGGCTCCCTTTCCTTTGTTTATGCACGCTGTTAACGCCATCTATTTGCACGTACTTAATCGCCACCCCTTTCTCCATCGCGTCATTGTGAACAAGGGCCCCCGTACGGGAGCCGAAACGTCTTTCATTTTGAACGTGGCTTTTTGGGCTAGTTGGTTATACGATTCAAAACGGGGCATAGCGCTATACACACGGACGAGCAAGAGACAACAGGACAAGCGCTTCGGTGTCTGCTTGTCCTGTTGTCTCTTGCTCGTCCGTGTGTATAGCGCTATGCCCCGTTTTGATTCATTTTGAAGTTCGTTCCGTATTTGGTCGTCGTATTCATTATATCTTTGACTATGAGCATTCCCGACTAGGCGTGTTTTTGTCAAACACTTGATTAAATTTCAGAGAACATCAATATAAACTTGATCCCTCATTGACAATTAAGCTTGGATTCCCAATGAGAGTTTGAGTAAACTTCCGTATAAATAAAGACCTAAGAAAATGCCAAGGGAACAGAAAATGATGGCAACCCGTTGACGAGATGCTTAAGGTGGCATATTTTTGAGGCAATAGTTAAAGCTGTCGTTCACCGCAAATGTTTACGGAAATTTCACATACTTATGGTACCACCAGCAGTCAACAGCGAATTAATCATACTCGGGAACAGCAACCTATGACTGATGCTATACTGATTTTGCTGGGTGACTGAGCGCATTAAACTAGTATATCGACATATGAGCACTATAGTACGAAGGCGTAGCTGCATTTCTATATTTAGCATTTCATTTTAAAGCAAATTACAGAACTTTGTGTGCAAAGGTATACAAAATAGCAAGAGCTTGCCAGTATGTCAGCCCGCACGTTTTTCTCATGTTTATTGGGCTAGTAGAGCTTAACCTGAAAAGGTGTGGGTTTTAAATGCGAATGGATTTCTTAGTCGGGCTATGTCAGGCGGCGTTGTCCGGCGGCGTTGTCCACGTAGGAGGAGGAGGAGGAGGAGGATAGGTTGAGGAGGTGTCCGCGCGCCGGCAGGTGTTATCTCTCCGCTCTCACTCCCTCTCCCATAGCAACAGCTGCGGGCGCGCGCGCTTATCCTCGCCCCTAGCAACCGGAGCATGTGGTGCGAGAGAGTGTAGGAGAGGGTAGGTGCAGTGCTTCGCCGCTCCTTCTCTCGCCGTTCGCTCTCTCTCCTCCCTGCGCCCCACTCTCCCATCCGCTCGCGCCTCACTCTCGACCGTTCGCTGGCTGGGCGCCTCTCAAGGCGATGGCAGAAGTCGATGTCGGCGCATTCGCATTTCCTCACAATTCACTTCGGGGAGGTGGGGGCATATTTCTTAAAGTAACATGTCACCCGTCGCAACCAACGGTGTCTAGGAAGTCAGGCACTGCGCAAGAGATGTCTTTGGTGGAAGGCTGAGTGACTCATTTTTTTTCTTACTTTAATCACCAGTTGGGCCCCACTGTTAACTGGGTCAGAACGAAGCCTGCGGGTGCATGCCATATATGCCATATATGCGTATTAAGGCGAAAGCCTTTAATGTCTCATGCTCACGTCCGTCCGGTGTCCGTTCGGTGTCCGTCCGGCGTCCGTCCGTCCGGTGTCCGTCCGTCCGGTGTCTGTCCTTCCGTGCGTCCGTCCGTCCGTCTGTCCGTCCCTCTGTCTGTCCGTCCGTCCGTCCATCCGTCCGTCCAGACAGACAGACAGACAGACAGACAGTCTGTCTGTCTGTCTGTCTGTCTGTCTGTCTGTCTGTCTGTCTGTCCGTCCGTCCGTCCGTCCGTCCGTCCGTCCCGTCCATCCGAGCTCTGGCACGGAGCCAGGTGGCCGCCGGGATGCGCAAACGGACGCCGGTCGCATCGGACTCTACAGCTCTCGCTCTTTGCTTGCGTAGCTTCGCTGTGCCCAGCGTTTGCAATCATTCTGACCGACGCCGTCTCAATGGACACAGGCGTTCAAGGACTACACTTTCGAATTTACAAAGGGCCCGTCAATTTAAGCGCTGGAAGGCTATGGCGTTTGCACGATGCACAAAGCGCGAGAAAATACTAACGCATGCGAACGGAGGAAGATTAGTCTGGCGTCTCGCTGCGACTCGCGGTAAAAAATTAAAACAGAAAACACGCACACATTCGCTTTGTGTGTTATCCCACTGAGAGTGCAAAAAAAAAGACATGGCATAGTCAGTGGAACGGCCACAAGCTTTCGCCGAACACACTTTAGAATCTACAAAGTGACCTTCAATTTTTATACGCAGTATATATCACACGTGATATACTGTATATATATTTTTTTTAGTTGTCAATGATCTTTTTTATAGAATGGGGTACCAGGAATTCCATAAGGCTGGGCCTATGCTCATCTGACGGAAACTAAAGAACTGTACAATTTGTAGTCTGGTAATGCCTTGATACTCTATGTATTTCATGCTGAAGGAGGTGTGGTATGAGCTAAACGATAAACTATGTTGCTTTTATAGCCGCCGAGCGCAGAAGCCATTGTTGCCATAAGATTCTGCGCAGTGAAAGCTTGTCAAGAGGGCAATTTCCAGGCTATTTCGGCGAGTCGGTCCTACGAAATCATGGCCACATGCAATGCAAGATGGTTTTAATGACCAAGTTCGCTGTTTAGTTGCTTCAGGTTATCCTTGCACGGTAGTGACGGCAATCGCAGAGGTTCTTTCGAGTGAAGAAAAAGCAGCCCATTCCAGTGGGAAGCCTGGGTCGCATCCCACTAGTAGTACAGCAGTGTTGCCGCATATGAAGAAAAAGCAGCCCATTCCAGTGGGAAGCCTGGGTCGCATCCCAGTAGTAGTACAGCAGTGTTGCCGCATATGCAGCGCATTTCTGACAACCTCAAAAAGATAGCGAGTATAGCCAAGATGTGCCAACTGCCTTTTCTGCCCCGCGTAAGTTGGCTGGGCTTTGTCCCAGAATCTCTTCTGGTAAGAAAGGAACCAGTGTTTGCGGAGAAGGCGCGCTTCGGCGTATGCAAGAAACGCGACTGGCATAGTCTGCGAAATACCACTATCCTGTGGGAAATCGTACTTAGTCCAAACTGGAAGCTGCTTGAAAAAAGCGTGCAAGGGCACATCAGCTGTCAGTTAGGAAGGAGGAAGCAGGAAACTAGCGGAAAGACAGGGTGGTTAGCCAGTTCTCAGAAAGACTGGCTACCCTGTGCGGGAGAAAAGGGTAAGGGAGAGAAAAGATGATATAACACAGATAGAACAAAAAAGAAGAGCAAGAAAGGGCAAAAAGGAAAGGAGAATATGGCAGCGTTTAATGTTTGTAAGACCAGTTTTTCACAAGAAACGCAGTAATGACGCTTTGACAGCCTTCTGCGCTGAAGAATAACTCGACCAGTGTCCCCGATCTTATTATTTCGACAAAATGCGATTATCAAGTTTATTTATCACATGGTAAAGTTCTCGTCTTGGCTCGCTGAAACCGGGACACTCCCACAGAAGATGGGTGATCGTTTCTTCTCCGCGGCAGTTATCGCATGTACATTTGTTGCTCATTGCAATACGAAATGAATAGGCATTCCTGGAAGCCACGCCAAGTCACAGGTGGCACAGAAGCGTCTCTGAACTCGAGATATTCCTGAAAGAAGACAGAGCTGGGGGGTTCAGATATGAACTGCGTAGACGAGCGTTGGCGAATTCCGCCGAGATCCACTTTGGAAGCTTCAGTTCACGCGTCTGCGAACGAAGCCTTGTAGCTGCGTCGGTTAAGGAGAACGGTATAGCTACAGAGCGGGTACCATCACGTGCAGATCAGGCGGCGCCTCATCTGCATGGTCGTTCTCGCATATAGAACAATGACGCGGTATTCACTGATACGCTGTGCTCTGTTGTTTGTCAATTGCATGGTGGTCAAAATGTATTAGCCTATATAAGCAACTAACTGCTCATTAGTTCCATGACGAAATGGAGACATAAGACACGGAAAAGCTGCTTTGCAGTCAGAGATGGTGAATCAAGCTTGTGAAGGGTTTTAAACTACACTCTTCTGCTGCACGGATGGTGGCGAGTTCGGCCGTGTATGCCGTGCAGTGTGACGGACGTCGTGGGAATAACCACCACCCCTGCTGAGCTTGCAGAAGAAACAGTCTAATAGGGTGAACTTGTTGGTTAGTTGGTTTAACATTTTCAATATTCTACACCCTTGATAGTCAGTGCTTCGTGTGGTGTGTTGCTCGTTCCTTACTTCATCTTCGTGTTTTTACCGCGCCGTTTCCTCATTGAAGTTCAGAAGGAAACAGAGTAATTCGTGTAAAAGTGACGGCGTCTGCTGTGTTTCTCATGCAGGAACAGTAGTGCGGCCTGGTGTAGGGCCTAGATATGACGACGGTTTCTTCTTTTGGACCCCGGGAATGGTTAGGGGGGCTTCAGGTGGTTTTAGGCACAACAAAGAGGACGGTGGTCTCTGCACTCGTGAATTTTCAGGGAAGCACTGCGCGATGCAAAGCTACAATAGTGCTGATCGCCGAGTGTGGCCTATAAGTAAGAAATGGGCCGAGCGAATTCCCAGACTTACACTCCCAAAGCATCGACGCTCACTGTCGTCATCGCAATTGGTCATCCGATCAGTTAGGATTAATGGGAATGTGCATTTGCTAGCGGATTATGATGCTTTCATGTGCGCGCCAATTTTCCGAAATATCAAGATATTAGGCAAGTACTGTGGCACCACAGCCCGGAATTTGATGGAGCCTTTTTATATATCATTGAGATGGCAGTGCTTGCGTAAGTGACACTTCGATTTCTTTATTTGATAGACAGTTGAAATTTATTGGGTGCCTTGTTATAATTTGCGAGTTCCTGAGGATTTGACCACCTTTACTTGCGCATGTCGCATGTCTGTTTAGGAGTGTATATTGAAGAGTGACGAACAATCAATTTCAGTTCCCTGTTTATAGTTTACCGCATTGTAATTTTACTTGAAGTATGAACCGACTCACGCAGCTACAAGCTTTATTGTGCCCCTATGTGCTACAGAGAAGTGGTATGTGGCTGTGACCCGGGATTTTATGACATCCGTTCAGGGAAGCTTTCCCCTAAAAAGGGAGAGCAAACGAGCCAAAAGGAGACCCAAACGCATATCACCGCTCTCTCAGAGCTGGAAAAAACAGGAAAATTAGGGTGTCTGAGGCAAAACTCCAAGCCCGAACACTCGTTCGAATGTGTATTGCTCGTCTTCTACCTTTAGTACTCGTCTCAGTTGTTTGCGCAGTTGCTGAAAAACAAACTGCCGTTCTAGTTATCGACATTTGACTTGTTCACATAATGGCAAGGCCACGTGTAGTGCGCACTTCCGGGAAGCAACGTGCCGATCAAGACAATGACCGTTAATCAAGAATAAGTTTGTGTATCTGTGTGTCTGTGTGTGTACTCCACTTTTAGCATGCACTTTTAGCGTGCACTTTTTAAAATTAAGATAGCTATGGTATGGTCTGAAGTCTACGACTATTATTATTCACTAGTGGGCAAGTATACAAGGAAGTTTGCTCATTTTCTCAAAATGCGTACAACTACTGCTCTATGTTTGCTTATTTTTAAGGGACATTGAAATGTTCTCGCTCTGATGGGGTTATCGGGAATAAACTAAAGTAATATTTTGTTCCTTATTTCTCACTGACCACCAACAAACAAATAAACTGAGTTGGCAACTAGCTGCTAATCATCCCTTTTATTTACAGATGCCGAGTACAAACAAGATGTAATGTGCTATTTGATTCGCATTCACTTGGTCTATGCGAAATTAATGCTCTAATGTATGTTGATGAAAGATCCTGAAGAGTACAGACTTTTCCGGATGATTCTTGTCCTACTGAATGAACGCTGCTGAGCAGGCAAGCCAGCTGCCCAACAAATGCATAAATGTTTTTGCCTAATCATCTTCGGCCAATAAAGCGTCATTTCTAAAGTAAGATAACGTATAAATTCATTTACACCATTTCTCCGAATAGATACTGTAAATAGTTGACAGATAACACATAGTATTTATTTTGCATGATCTGCGGTGCTCTATCAATGCCCTGATCTTCTTGAACGAGTATTGCACTGGAATAACAAGGCTGCGAAAATACGCTGGCTAATTATTATATTTTGCAATAAAGAAGCTCATCTCCCACTCTTGCTGCACACTAATACAATTTCGAAACAACAACCTGGGGAAGTGTTGTTGTTTTCGAAATTGCGATTTCATTCGCATATTATACACCATTGAATTTTTTTAAGTTCTCATAATCGAGCTTCTCAGCTAACCGGTCGAGCAGCTGTAGACATCATTAGGCCGTTCGGGATAACTTCACTTCTTGAAAAGGGGCTTTGATTCAGATCTGAAAATGACAACCCAAAAATTTTGACAATTCAACAGATTAGTTTTTGTACTGTGGGCACCATGCCACTCAGAAATTCGGCAGCACAAAGAATGATAATAAATATACTCTCAACAATAGCAAGAAATGCCTGCAGGAACCAAAAAGCAAAGGGAAGCCACACTTTTCGAATAACAATCGTGCAAGCATATTCTACTTATATTTTCCATAGACGTCGTATATTGCCCGCAGCTCTCCTTTTTCCGTGAGTTTCGTGAACCGAATTAACTGCAGTTCTGCTTATCACGATGTCTATCAAGCTCCTCTACGAGAGTGTAAAGTATCGCGCAATTCTAAAACAACGTGAAAGGGGCAGATCAGTCTCCCTAGTCGCTATATGAACAAAAAGATATCTTTGGATAGAGTCACCGACTCGCGATACGCAAGTGAGCGCAATACAATGAAAAATAAATCTCGTAGAAATATAGAACGGGCGCTATGCGACAACTAAGATAAACTGATCTGGGGACTAGACACAATCGAATTCTTGGCCGCAATCTTCACGTTGGAATCTATGGACTTAGGCTTCACACAGGGTGTTGGAGAAAACTGAAAAAAAAAAGATGAGAAAAAGGATGAGATAACGCGCACGGTTTGGTTGAAGGAAACTAAATATAGCGTTAGGCTATCAAACAAGGCTCGTAAGAAATTGCGAAGCATAGAAAGGGGAAGGAGAATTCGCTTCGCAAGAAAAATATGGCTACGCGGGCAACAGTCCGCGAAACTTTGCAAACTAGTCTGAACTCAATTTCTCCTCCGTCAAATTTAGCCACTGATCTCCTGAGAGCAAGTTCCGGTGGGAGCAGTAGAAAAAAAAATTGTCGCATCACATAGAACGTTGCGCAGTAGATACACTTCCCGCGGAATACGCGTACCGAGGAACGGGAAATAGGAAAACGAAGTGGGTGCGAGCAGTAAAAGCATCACGAGCATTTGGAAACAGCATGACATTTTCCGCATAAATTTGCGCCTGAGCTCACTCGAGCGTTTGGCTTCACTCTAACACGCAGACTCGAAATCAAGTTGGAGTTGGCAACATAGACACGATCTAGGTTAGTGCAGCATCACTTCTCTTCATTCCCGGGTTGAAATACAGTTTTCTAGCTGCCGCGATACTTTTGCCTGCCCCTTGAGTATTGGTGAAATGCGATCAGTGTGCCGCTTCTAGGCACTGAGCGCCCTACGACAATAACAAAAAAATCACAGCATATCCACGAAGTGAATGATGGTGAGTGGGCGAAGCTCGGAGGGATCATTAGGGTAACCGTGAATCCCCCCCGTACATTGCCCACTCGATCATGCAAAGACGTGACAACACGTGTCACGTCTTTGCATGATCCTGGGTGTTCGATCGTGAGCTGGGCACGAGCATCGCCGACTTGTGTTCTGGGCGCTCCCAGCCTCAGCGACAACGCCAGTTCGCGTTCCACGACAGAGGAAGACGATGCCACCCACTCAGACGTCGAAGTCCACACCAGTGCTCGACGCAACGCCTCGCCTCCGCATGCATCGCCACAGAACGCTGCTGGGAGTTGTGAAAGCCACGCGTCCACTCCGAGCGAAAGAGAAAGTGCGCCAAGAGTGAGCCCCTTTTCTTATTATAACAGCGCCTTCTATCATCTTTAATCATCAACGTATAGGAAAAATCACTAGCGCCATCTAGTTATATTATTTCTAAGGACATATACACACAACGCCATGAATTGAGCAATTCATAAACTAGAGGTGGCTACATACATACTACTACAACTACTACAGAGGAGGGAACGACCCACACCCTGAGGAGCTTCGCCCCTAAAAACCGCGCGTCCAGTGGACCGAAAAGGCAACCTGGGCGCTGGTAAATCTTTGAGAGGACCACTTGGACACCCTGCGAGGGCGTAAGCACAACGGTGGTGTGTACCAAGCGATTGGCGAGAGCCTCGCAGATGCCTCACAGACGTCTCGCCTATCGGGGAACGCGGGACTCCACGGTACCTGCGCGTGCCCGGCAAGAGACGCTCACCGGAGTTCCTGCCATAGGCGGTCCTCATCCCTCAAAACGCTTGGTGAGAAGCGCATAAGGACAGCCACGATGACAGTTAGACTCCGACTGCTCATGCTTGCCAGACGAATTAATTTGCTGCTAAAAGCGGAAAAAAGAGAAAGAAAATTACGAATATGAGCATTAGAAGCCGTCAGGCAATAAAAAAAAAACAACAAAAAAAAAACGTTTTCATGCTCCGGTATCTCTGAATGTGATGTACGTGCGCACGTTTTTTTTTCCACTATTTCCTATCTTTCCGCTTCCACAAACAGCGCCATTTTTTCTGCAGCGTTCTTCTGAGGAACTGCTAAAGCAGTAGCCCGGTGTTATGTGTCATCGGCGCAACTCCTTTCTGCAAATGGTCCCTTTTGGCGACAAAAGGGGTTTACTTCAAATACTTTACTTTTGCCCGTGTGTCACGGGTATGAGAGTCTCATTGACAATGCCGTTGGTTTAACAAACCAATACACGAAACATTTAATCAATAATTAAAGTGAAATCTATATATGTACACAAAATTACACTTAGTAAAAGTTCAGTGCACACGGTAAACCACTCTTAGTTACAACCAAAACGTAATTTCAGTGATCTAAACTAGGTAGTCCAGCTCTAGCGTGGCTGAGTGGCCGAGCGGAGAAGAACGCGAGTTCAGTCTGAGCAACACACGGATGCTTGACTGGTCGAGCTGACGTGGGCTGGCTGGCGACTATGAGAGAGCGGCGGCTGGTGGGCGAGACGTTGAGATGCCAGGGGCAGACGGGGACACGGACGGACAGACACGGACGGACGGACGGGCACGGACGGACGGACAGACACGGATGGACGGACGGACGGACGGACGGACGGAAACGGACAGACACAAATGGACGGACGGACGCCGGACGGACAGATGGATGGACGGACGGACGGACGGACGCCGGACGGACGCGAGCATGAGACACTAAAGTCTTTCACCTTAAAACTTAAAGGACGCTTCAATCTTCGCCTTTAGGACTGGACCCCGATAGCGTTATAGGACCCGGTTCACATCGCTTCCTTGTTCGCTTAACATTATTCGCTCCTGTACGCACGTAAATTATGCCGCGCGAGAGAGAGAATATTTATTTTGATTAAAAAGTGGTTATTCGCGGTTGGGGTCCCTTTTTCGAAGGCTCCACTGGCCATGGCGGCTCGGTGGGCCTGGCCAAGGGTGGCTATTTCACTTCCAAGGGTCCGTTAAGCGAGTCGCTCCTCCCACGGATGCTGATTGCAAGGAATAGGCTGCGTCACGACGCGTTGTCTTAGATTTCGTTAGAGTACCTCGGATAATGGTCTACCTCGGATAGTGTTTTAACGTTAAGTGAAAATTATTCCTACGCAGCCAAGGCAGCAAGTTGCATTTTGACGGGGGTGGGGGGGGAGGGGGGATCGAAATGATATATAGGAGAAGTCGGAAATGCCCCTTCTTTTATACTAGCGCTCACTCCACCGGTTGCCATGTCGGGGTACCTCCCTCCACATTAAGACAACTGAAGCATGGCCGGTGGCAGTGGCATTCGAGTCAAGTACGGGCATTGGGAGGAGGCTTTGGGCCACTTGGCCGCCGCTGTGGCTATTAACCTTCGCACCGACACGGCGTGGTACTTCAGCCTCTTCGGAATCACTGCATTCCTTATTTTAGCGTGGTAGTCAGTGCGTGCTCATTTTAGTTTGTGATAGAAAATTCAAAATATATTTTCAAAAACTATCTTCATTTTCTCGTGAAACTTCGTCAGGGCTGTCATCCACCGAATAAACGAGCTATTATTATGCAAATATGCGATCTTCAGGAAACATTTTTATCTGCGAGGCATTTCCTAGCGATCCCGTCATTTTAAGGCGTTTCTATCTATCCATCACCCGTTGCAATTATCGCAAAGCTAAGTCACTCATATCTTACCTAAGTTTTCGTAATCTCCAAGGAAAATTCTTTTACCATGCTTTCGAAGGGTGGTTGTAGTGTTACAAGTGGCGTTGAATCTCGGTCACTTTTTCTTATGATAGCTTACTGAATTTTCCTCTTCTTCAGATTGATAGAAGTTACCAATAAAAATGCCGGAAGAATTTCCTATTTTTCTGGTTTTTCACAGGGGTGACTTTAGTTGTGCACCAGCGGTAAAGATTGGGAAGTTCAGCATTAACATTGTTATTAAACGAATATTTGTTCCTATCTGATATTATCAAATTAGTGTCAGCCGCATAAAGTATCGCAGGAGCATCCGGCTAGCCTGTGAGGGTAGATAATTGACAAATAAAAGTAGTGGTCCAAGTACGGAACCCTGTGGCTAACTAATTGAGCAGATGCTTGCGACCTGCGCACATGACCTATTTGAGTTCTATCTTTTAAGTACCTGCTGATAAGTGCTATAGGTGTTCCAGCAATTGCGTGTGGGTCAAGTTTACGTTTAAGTATATCGTGATTTAAAGAGTCCGACGCCTTTGCACAGTCAATAAACACTCCTGCTACCAATAATCCGGAATCGATCACTTTCCTAACAGTGTTAACAAACTTCGAAATCGCCGCTGCTGTCGAGAATTTTTTTCTGAAGCCAGAATGGTGAGGTCAAATAATTTTTCAATTTTTTTCAACCAACTCGTTAGCCGAACGCAATAAATTATATGTATTTCAATGATATAGGCTTGATGCGGGCTTAACTTCAATTGTGGTTCCATTGTTTGGCCCGCGCTTATAGCAAGCACTCTATTAAGCATTACATTTTTATTACCATGAGTCACCAAGCTATATTGAAACGTTACTAGATTCAGGAGGAGTACACTGACAAGGGTTGGGTATGAAAATTTCTTCATCGCACCATACAGTGAACTTCGTTTCGATAATACTGACATCTGCACTCTGTTATGATCGGACTTTATGGCTTGGCGCCACTTGGACGATCGGAATGATTTCGCCAAAGTCTGCCCTGCTTTATTCCGGGTCAGCGCTCCCCGATGTGCACCTGTAGCGGCGACAACACGGCAATCATGCACTGAACCCTTCGTGGCCGTCGGCGCACCTCGTCAAACCCCTTTGTACTCTCCCGACCGACTTTGACGATTCTGTGGCCTAGGAGCAGTTGGTTTGCGGTCGAGGCTGCTTGCTTTGTTCACCGTGCTACGAGACGCACCGAACAATTAGCCGAGAACTTGGGATCCATCTTCAGACACGTTTCCCACACTCTGAAGTGCCTTTGTGGCCCGCCCAGGGAGCTAGCCGTCAGCTGCATCGCAGCCACTATCGAGGAGTCATCACCTGCACCTGACTGCACGGCTGGTTTCCAGGAACGCGCGACACCTCGGCCAGGTCATTGTGCTATGCTGTGCGGGGCCGTATTGTGTCCTGTGTGTTCATCTCCCTCGCCACCGGGCGAACCGGTCGTGTATCTTCTCTCTTTCCTGGGTTGGGACTAAGGCGGTGCTCGAAGTTCCTGCTAAACCCATGATGTGCTCAGAACTATCTACACTTCGAGAAACACGCCGATGCATCTCTAAGACATGGCCCAAAGCCAAAAAATGTGGGATAAAGAATTACTCGCCGACTGATTCTCATGAAATTGATTCCCACGAGGTGTAGGATCAGCCGAATTTCGGTATGATAGACGGCGCACAACCATTGCGCGTGTATAAACTTTTCACTTACTAGGACTGATATCATTTATTACACTATCGCGAAAGCGAACTCGATGCATTGAGACTTAGTTACCTAAAGAGACAGAAAACACACATACTTCGTGCTGTAAGAGCAGAACTTCGTGCTGTAAATATATAATCTTGCTGCAACCCTTCACGCAGCGTTGAATTGCACTTGTGTGGTCTGGCCATTTAAAAAGGGTCCCCATTCAGGCGCACTTTCTTATAGGCGTGCTTTCACAATGAACGGGATCACTGCTGGGATTCGTAAGGTTGATTAGGAAATAGCAACACTTTCAGCTGTCATTGACCACTGTCCCACTAATTCGCCGTTTTCTGTTAAATCTGTGATTTTATCGCTATAAACAAACCCTACTTTCAGTGAGCTTTTTGGAGCCGCTCTTTCTCTATACGTGATGGCGCTATTTCATATGGTAAAGTTGTTCACCTCGTGTGTCGCAACGAATGCATTACTCCGCTCGGTTGCGGCAATCATTCACTGCAACGCATCACCCGCGTGTTTTCTGTCGAATCGATTGCACCTCTCTCCTGTACATTTCATCACCTGCCGCTTCAGTAACACCGCTCGATAGAAACGCGTGGCGTTGATAGAGCGCGAAATAAAGTTTAATGGCGCCATAAAACTTCCTTTGGTCCTTTGAAGCGCGTTACCTAGTATCACATAGCCCTGGAGTATGTTCAGTTTACTAAAAACAACAAACAAGAAAGCAAAACCCAGCGAAGCCGAAAGAAGTTCTTACACCTTTGAAATTAATTGAACAAAGAAGAATGTCTTGAAATGACCGTATATAGCTTGCCATTATGTTATGTTCTCAGTCAAACACCTACCATCTTTAATAAACTTGATTTTGCCAGAACTACGCTTTGCCATATCTAACACACCAAATGTTATTCGACGAGAACCCCGAAGAGTAAATCACCTACGCCACCGAAAGCACACCCTTACATTTTACAGCCGATATCTGATTTTGGCATTAAGGCTACAAAATTTTAGGAAAAATTCATCCGTCCGGCGTCTTTTCTGAGCCACAGCGCCACAATCAGTGATGCAAAGACTACTCGAGCAACAAATGAAGAAGTAGAGGGTTCGATGCTTCAGCGGAGCTGGGCATACTAGCAATATGACAAGCGTATTTCAAGAAGAGACAGGTTTTTTCGGACATTCAAAAACTAAAGGCTCATAGCTGGTCAATGTATAAGGTTTACTGATGTTTCATCCGAGATATAGCCCGCATAGACACTTTATGGTGCACACTGCAGAACTCCGGAAATGGGCAAGGAAACACTGCAGTTCGCATATCGCACAACATAAGTAAGCCACCGGGATATATATGTATATATACATGCACGTGTACTCACACAAACGCACGCTCGAATATACCTGGAACGGGAAGATTCTGAAGACTCATCTGGCTGCTTCTAGTATGTTTCTAGGCTTTAGCTAGGTGATGCCAGGTTATTTCAGCGTTGATTCTCAGCGCATAGAGGTTCGACTTAAACGACAGTCATTCAGAGACACGACACCGACGTCCAATATCCAGAGACAGGAAGCTCGCCCTCAGACCAAACGTTCGCACCTCTCATAGATGTACGGACACGAACTCGCCTTGTGCCTTCCATTGGTTCGGGTCTTCTCGCAGCAGCCGTTGCCTTTCCCGCTCCCGCTCCCTAGTATTCTCTCGTGTTACGTACTTTGAGTCCAGGGCTCTCTGCCATCACTTCACAGCCGTTTGTTGGGATATCTGTTGCCTTCTTCATTTTTAGTGGATCAGTGGTCAGTAGCGAAATGACACGAAATGACGCTAAAGAGATGTACAAATGTTGTACGCACAGATATATGTTGAACAGTAGCATATGATTTATATAACCTGTCGTTCACAGTACCGTACCGATGCTACCAGCAACATCGGTATCACCGACACAAGAAGCGGTAAGCTTACATCTAGTGCTTGTGCTTACAAGGATGGTAGCCCTGCATAGTGCTACGTTGACCAATTTCAGTGGATGGCGCTTAATTATACAACCGACGTTAACCCGACGTGACGTCTGCATCCAAGGAGTGCATGTGTGATCTTTGTAAAATTAGATAGCCAGTACTGGAACCAACCTACGACTGCACAGGGTCTTTTTTCAAAAGCAGTTTCGAGACCTGGCAGGGCTTGGTGGTAGAAAACTTGATTGCCACGCTGAATGCTTGGGTTCGATTTCTGCTGGGACCCTGATATTTATTCTTTGCATTCGTCAGGTCAGCACTGCCGATGTAAGTTTTCCTTAACGCTCTCGCATTTAAATGACCAATGCACGTTCTTGCTGTTCCTGGGTAGATATAATCTGCCAAACACCTGTGGCGCATACCCGCATACCGCGGCACGTGGTATACGAGTATGTGCTGCACGTGTCTGGAGGAAAGGGTTTGACGTTATACGCGACAGGCTTTTCACGTTATTCATGTCATGACCAGCCAGACATATTCAACAAACTCTCTTACCATGGCATACCAATTTTCGTCTCCCCCAATTTAAGGAGGTCATAACGAGAGCACGCGGACGTAGGCGGCTAGATAGATATATAGATAGATGCGGAGACAGAAATGCTCAAAGTGCCTGCAGTTCGCGAAGAAATGATTCGCATTTAAAAGTGAAAGCTGTCCGAACAGCGGAGCATTGATTCTTCCTAGTGTTTCTTTTGTGTTTATGTTGTGTTTATCTGCTCCTTACAACTCTTTTCCGCTGTTTTCCTGTGAATATGTGATAAGCGTGCAGCCTGCTTGGGTTATGTGTATCAAACGTGTACCTGCGTCACGCCAACGCGAGACATAAGACGACGAAAGGCAGTCCCTAAACTGCATCGCCATTAAAACAACATTACCGACGGTCACCATATCCTCTAATGCAAAATGTGAGCGCCGCTGTACGCGAGTTTCAATGTGGAGGTATCTTGAGGCAGAGAACTTGAAAGAGGCTTGTATGTGCGTGCAGTCACGAACAACTATTCTTTTCCTTTTTGCAGTATTTTTTTTCAACCATTTATTAATCCACTTCTGTTCCATTTCTTATATGTTTTTTTTATAATATTTATTTTCAGTGTCGGTGGCTTCAACTGCAGGTCCAGACAACTTTGGTTGTTATTTTGCGTATTTATTTTTAGCTTGTGTATATTATTTATTGTTTTTATTTATTATTTTCTGTTTCTGCGGCGCGAAGCGCTCCCTGCGGCTGCCCCACTCGGAGTACCTGCATACGCTGATGCCTCGAGTGTAGCCCATCATGTAGTCATATCAGCAGCCGCCAGGACAATCATGTCCGGTGACATGGGTGGGACCTGCTCCAGCGAACAGATAGCGCACATCCGACAGCCGCCCCATCTGCTTTACATGCTGTATCGCTGGACACGTCGCACGTTATTGCAATCACGTGGAGTCAAGTGATTAGGTCACTCTATTTTGGGACACGTAGCGCCACGATGACGTCATTGCATCATGGCACCACGTAATGATTTTTTGGCATTACTCGTGTTGACGGCGACGCCGAGGCATTTAAGGCTCTCGCCTGAATAATGATGGTATGCTTACGGTGCGATTCAGTGATTTCTTAGTAAACCTGGAACAGAAATGCCCTTAAGTGCCTCAAAAATGCTACCATGTACAGCTATTCGTTAGGTTTGCCGAACACTAATAAGGGTTACGAGGTATCAAATACGGAATAGCATATGTGGTACTTCTTACTCTACAACCAATCAAGTACGCTTTTATCGCAAGCTTAAATGTCTCCGCAGCCTCAAAATTTTATTTTGTGTTTTGGTGCTTGTTTTCTCAGCCTCTTCCCTCCCTTATGTATATAAATAAACTTTCTATGGCAGCACAGCCAAGGCTACGAAGCCTAAGCACGCACTTTTAGATGTGAAGCATCTTAGAGCGGGGTTCAGTCCGGTGGTGTGCGGCGTGACCACCCTTACTGCGCATGCGCAAACCTTTTCAAAAATATAATAAAAAGCATCCTCTCCCCATCTCTCCTCTAGGCATCCCTGCCCGCGGCGTCCACACTCCCACTGCGCATGCGCGTCCCCCCCCCCCTTCTCTCTCCTCTCCTACGCTCCCCCCCTCTCTCGCCTCGCGACGCCGACGCAGGCAGCGTCTGCTAGCGAGTTTCTTGGTCGAAAAAAAAAACCGACTGCTCGCGCTGCACAACCGTTCACTGGCCACCCCGTATATATGGCACTGGATCTTGACCTGCAAGGTGGTGCCGGTGGGAGATTTCTCCTGTGTGTTGTTGAACAATAAAAATTCGCGGCGTGCGCGTTAACTAAAAGCGGACTGCGGGTCTCTGTGTCCAATCGGAGTCTTCTGTCTCTCATTGCCCATTAGCAGCGATTGGCATGTTCCAGTAGGAAACACTGCTTCATCACTGCGTGCTTTGCGCCTCCCCAGTTTTCTCTCCTACGCAACGCTGCGATGAGCGCCAGCATCAACGCCGCCGCCAGTGTAAACGTTAGCGCTCGATGCTTCGCATCTACACATGAGGAGTTTTTTTTCGAAATGAGCTAAATCCAGAAACCGAAACTAGCTCAAATAAAGCTCCATTGGCACGTACATACTCTCAACTTTCCTGTAAAACAGTTATCGAAACGAAATTGGTCAATACAACCAGCTACGAGTGCTTACAGGTTTCGTTTCAAAACGAAATTGAGCCAGATCCGTGCGCTGTACGGATCGAAATGAGGCAAATCCAGTAAGCCAATAGCAGAGTGTTTTACCTCCAGACAGGGTATTTGGCCGGATTGGAAAAGGACGTGAGGAAGAAATCCTCACGAAGAAACACGAAGAAATCCTGAATCCCCAAAGCTACCAAATGATTTTTTCATATCATGGCACTGTGCTAGAGCTCGGAAAACATTGGGACGTGTATGACTGGAAAGCCTACTGTACGGCAGAGATGAAATCGACATCCAGCTTGCCGTTTAAGATAACAGAAACCAAGGTCTTCTACATTCAAAGAAATGCAGCTGGTAGAAGCCCTAGAGTTAGAGCAGAACCCCACTATAATGTTTCCGTATCAAATTTCGTGCCAGTCCTAAAGAGGGGGAAAGTCCCTTGCAGAAGCTACCGTGCAATGCCCACTGTACACTCATCATGTCAACAAAATGAAACTGATAGATGTGACGAGCCTTCTCGTAAAGCATTTCGGCAGTTCATGGCAAGAGAATCAAGAGCTCGCTTATTTTGTCAGTGTCCTCAGGCGTGCCAAAGAAAATGATCATAGAGAAGATTTCGAGTAGAGCTACTTGTGCTGCGAAGAAGACGCACCGGCTCTTCGTGTATAGTTGAAGGCCCTTAATTGAAGCACTGTTGCCTATCTTTGATGGCTTTTCGGTCAAAACTCTATCATACTGCTCTTGAAAGTCGATTTCAATAAAGTTTTTGCAAGAATACCGCCTCGAATTGAATGTGTCATTTCAATATGAGCCAAATCCAAAGTTATCATGCTAATATTGGTCAAGTCCGCTGTATATTTTTTAATTAATTGTGGCCGTAAACTTCTACTAGCTGACATGTAAAATATATCGCGTAAGAGGTTTGAAAGCGTTGTATTTACATTGCGTAATAAATTTTCACTGTTTTCACAAATTCTGTTTTGATGGATTTGACTCCCTTTAGCGGGAGATGGCGTAATTTTTTTCAACGGCGCCGATATCTCGCGCAGCGCCTCCTCGTTTTTTTCAATGCCAGCTAGATGCGCCGATTCAACATAGAGTAGGCACTGTCTGAGGCAAGGAAAAACATAGTAGTATGGCCGGCACAAAACTATCGTCCTTCGACGACATTTGCAGCGAAGCACGCAGATACACGACCAATTTTTTTACTACGCTTCTGCATGTAGTCTGCGAATGCTAACTTTTATATACTACGTAGCATAAAGGAAAACATAAAAACAAAAGATGTAGTTATTATTTTACAGATTGTTGGTATTGTTAACAAGTATGCTTTTTCCGTACGAGATTTTCGTTTTTTTTTGTTTTTTTTTTTGCTGTTTCTAGTTTTCTGGTGTCATTTCTCCTTTTTTCTGCACCGGTAAACCACGATGGCGTCGCTCGGTGGAAGCAAGTTCATATCGAAGCTTGTGAAAGAGCATGAGTGCGGGTTAGTTAGGTGTTATTTATTCATCGAACGAAAAGAAACGAAGACAGCGGTGCGTCGTCAAATATTTTGTTCCCCGCATATCCAATCACCAGGAAAGAAGCTGTGCGCCAATGATACCATAAGCGCAAGTGGGTCTTTCATGGCGATAGCCATCCTGAAAGTGACACATGCGACTTGCCAATCTTCAGCAAGACCAGATGCTTGAAAGCAATATTGCGATTGGAAACTGTACGTAAAATCAGTGACCCTTTTCATAAATTGCGTTCAGTGCGTAGTTGGTATTTCGGTTGCTTACTATTCCTGATACAATCACACTAAAGATCGCGTACTGTAACACCGTACCCGTCGGCGTCTATGGCGGGAACGGTTCTTGGCGCTTTGCGATGACAGCGATTGTCGAGAATTAAATCACCAGTGCAAAGCTTTGCCTGGGCAACAAGCGCGTTCATGTCTAATGCGGCTGACTGCGCAAAAACAGCGTTCTTGACCGAGTAAGGAATGCGTTTCACCCGCTTGGATTTACAAACGTGAGACGCCCGCTTGTGACCGATCGTGTAAGGCGAAAGCCTTTAATGTCTCATGCTCAAGTCCGCCCGGCGTCCGTCCGTCCGTCCTTGCCGTCCGTCCGTCCATCCGAGCCCTGGCACAGAGCCAGTTGGCCGCCGGGGTGCGCAAACGGACGCCGGTCGCGTCGACTCTACAGTGCTCGCGCACTGCTTGCGTAGCGTCGCTGTGCCCAGCGTTTGGAATCATTCTGACTGACGCCGTCTCAATGGACACAGGCGTTCGCGGAACACACTTTGGAATATACAAAGGGTCCGTCAACTTAAGCGCTGGAACGCGGATGGCGTTTGTACGATGCGCAAAGCGCTAGAAAATACGAACGCATGCGATCGGAGGAAGATCTGGCCAGATCTGACACATCTCCTATTGAACGAGTTCATGTTTCACACGCCTTCGCGATCGAGTAACATTAGTTCAACGTGATTTCTTTGCATTCTTCCACGCTTTAGGATTTTTGGCAATGGAAAATGTTCAATTCGCTGCACGGTAATCCATACATGCGAACGTTTGGCCGTAATAATTTTGCTGCGCACAGCTAGGTTTCTTCAACTAGTTCAGCAGAAAAAATGGGGTGCGTATGTAAATTTTCTTGTAAGAGTTCGATTGGGCATAGCAACTAAGACTGTCACGCCGACCACCGCCTAACATCTCGCCTTCGAGAATTGGTAACACACTGAGAAACGTAACATACGAAAGCGTCTTCAGAAATGTTTTGCTTCCAGAAACGTTCAAACGTAATTATTCTGTATATGCGCATATTCTCATCAGATTAGACAAGGTAGAAAAGGTCTTAATGTTTTCTAACATTTGTGAAATCCTTCCAATGAAAGGTCTCGTTATGAAAATGTTGTTCATGGTAACATGTTGCTGGCGCAGATCACAGGTGAGTTGTTCATCATTTTTGAGTAAAATCGCGTGTGAGAATTGTGTGCCAATTATTGGGACTCCATATATATTAATAATTGTAGGAGTTTAGCCTCCGAGAGCCCCTATGATTACGAGGGACGCCGGAGTAAGGGGCTGCGGAAATTTCCACCACGTGGTGTTCTACAGCATGCGTTCTTCAGCGCTCTTCAGAGTCAAAAATGCGGCCGGAGCGGCCAGGATTCGATCCCGCAACCTTTCGGTCAGCAGTCAAGCCCCATAAGCACTAGACTATAATGGTGGTTAAGACAGCATAAAATTGCTTCTGTGAAACATTCTTTTAAGCGAACTGTTTTGCTCTCTTTTCAGTGTGAGTTTGCTCATTTCAAGCATCAAAGACTCATTTTCTCTGCCTGTGACGGTGAAGAATACCACCACTAATAGCGCAAGTTCAAAAGCAGATCTAAGTACCAGGACATATTGTGTCCCGAAAAGCAAATTACTCCAAAATTATAACAAGGTCGACAAGCACCATCGGCTGTCGTCGAAATGTGCAGACTATATATTCAAGTGCTATCGATGTCTGTCCAACACTCGCGTAAGTTCTAGAACGTAGCACACCTCCATGACTGTCACCCATGAATTCTGAGAAAATTAC
The DNA here is from genome assembly GCA_030522465.1 of Rhipicephalus appendiculatus. NCBI lineage: Eukaryota > Metazoa > Arthropoda > Arachnida > Ixodida > Ixodidae > Rhipicephalus > Rhipicephalus appendiculatus. The sequence goes on along the minus strand of JALIZH010005321.1, from coordinate 1,228 downwards.
ACGACACCATTTTATAAACTTCAAATACAAGAAGAGCCACCTTGCGCTTAAGCGATAACATCGCAGCATTTGTTAGCGAGCAAAATAACTACAAAACTGTTATTGGGAAAAAACCGCAAAAGACATAAAGAAAGTACGTGTTTTAATAAACATAGAAATATCACAAGTCCACTAAATGAAGAACGAGATATGAACCCTGTGAGCTGGCAGCAAATGTAGTGCCAGGAATGGCACGCCACGTATGCGCATTGAAAAAAAAAAAATATCCTGCATAAAATTTCGCTGATCCCACGACTTCTGGGAATCCGTTTAATGCCAAGAAGTTGGCTAGTAGTTCTTTATGGACCATTTTTTTTTCGCTTTCAGCGTAGCGTAACAAGATGCATCGTCGTGTTTTTGTAAGTGTAGTGGTTGTGAGCACATCGTAGGCTACTACCAGGAACATAGACTACATTGGCATTTAAAGAGTAACTGGTGGTCTGGGGTAACGTCAGCATTATCGAAACGACTTGCACTCTATGGTGCGATTATGTGAATATCATGCCTAACTCTGATTAGCGTACTCCTCCGGAATCGAGCGTCGCTTGAATATTGCTTGCGGAATCGTAGGAATACAAACATAATGTTTATTACTATAAAAGCGGCGCCAACACTGAAACCGCACTAAACGTTAACCTTACATGAAGCCGAACAATAGGCGTACACGAAGTGTTTATTGCTTTATTGTAGAATATATCATCAGCACTGGAACCACAATTGACGTTGTACCGGCAATACGCCTGCATAGGGTCTTTTGCAAAAAAGTACCTGGACCTGGCCTGGCTCTGTGGTAGAATACGTGACTGCTACGCAGGTTGTTTGGGTTCGATGTCTGCTGTGATCTTGGTTTTTATTTTTTGCATTCGTCGGGTCAACAGTGCAGACGTCGGTTTTTCTTAAACCTATCGCATGAAATGAGCTGTTCTGTTCCCACCATTTGTGGATACCGCGGACCGCGATACACGGAATGTGCCACACGCGTGTGGCGGAAGGGTCTGACGACGCACGCGACATGATCTTTTAGTTATTATTGCGATAGCAATCATATGGACACTCTCGGCTGATTTTCGCCGTCGCCGTCTGTCGACGCCATCATGTCCCGGATATGTATGTGTATGTGTATATATATAAAAAAAAGATATAAAGAAAAAAATAAGTCAGTAGAAAAAAATCCAAACCACCTGACCGG
>JALIZH010005320.1:0-77312 GCA_030522465.1 Rhipicephalus appendiculatus | reverse complement strand
GTTCGTCGACTCCCTGATTTCAAAGTACGTGCATGACTGCTGAGATTTCGATCGAAGCAAATGCTTGCTCATGATACATGTACAAAGCGATACAACTAACTCAACCGTGCTAAAAATGAATTTTATATAATGCACTGACACATCCTTCACTTATGACGAACCAGTGCCTACGGGAAAGTGTACACATGACTTGTACGTTTCATTATTTTGAAACACTTTCAAAACGACTGTTTGAATACCCATAGGGCCACAAACGTCTCTGAGGAAAGCAATCTCGCACAGATATAGGTCGCCCTGTATCGGCAAACCTGTGCACTGTCGCAATGAAAATACCATCAGTTATAACATCGATAAATCGCTCGATATGCGGCGATAGCAGCTGGCACGTACCTATCGATTCAACGACTCTTTGCCTTCTTTGCCTTCGCCTTGGCGAGGTTGACATTGGATGCATCTTGGTGATACCATCGCCTATTCGATTGCAGGAGCTCGGAAGCCGTCGTAAGGACAAATGTTTCCGAGGAAAGTTTTTTTTTACTCGCGTGTGCACAGCTAGACCAGCAATTTGTTGCTACCGACAAGTACCTACTTCACGGGACAAACTAAAACTCCAAAAGCGCCAACAGCGCATAGGCACAACTATCATTGAAATGAAACGGAGAAATCTAGAGTTATGTAGTTTATTTTATTTTCACGAATGCGAAGGCCACTCAGCTTTTTGCGCAACTTGCACAATTTCGACGAGTTTAATTTCAAAGCGCTGCCTTAACTGGGTGGTTATGTTAGTGTAGTGTTGAGAAATACGTCGGAGGGTCGATCATGCCGACGATAGCTATATAAAAATTTTGACGGAATGCCGAAATTCTACAGTAGTCTGTCATGATTGCCGGTTTATGAACGACAGGTGGACAAAATATGCGGAACATCTCCAAGTATACGACAGCAGTGACATATCTTGTTCTGCGGATGTAAACGTTAATGCGTCACTCTACACCAAACGACCCAGTCATATTGGCCGCCATTTCAAGTGTATTCCAAAAAAAAAACGTCCGCATTTATAGCATTGAAAACAGCGATTTGTGAGGACGATTTCGAGAGGAAACTTTGGGTTACATGGGGTGTTCTAAATTTCGCAGAATGTTGTTTTTCAAAAAAGTTATTTTGACAGTAAGATTTTGTGGCTCAATGCCAATTAGGGTTCGTATATATTAAAGAAAAAAGGTTTGTGTAAGGTGTGAGAAGCTTTCTATTATTACTGCAGTTTTCCTTTCTCATATGCTTCCTGATATTTTGCAGGATTGTTCTATGTTTGAATTTTCCTCTTGTAATATAGCGCTATGTACGACTATTTGGTTAATGAATATTTCGCCTTAAAAAAATTTCCGACAACTGAAGTTTCTAAATATAACAAGCAAACATCACAAATTTGAGAAAGCCATCACTTTGGTTCACATTGGCACGCAGTTAACACCACGTGGTCATCTAATTAAAAATTCCCTATATACCCTATGCGAAAGGGAAAAAATGTTGTTCTTTATGGCAAGTTCTATGGCAAGTTTTTTTTAGGGGCGAAGCTCCTAAGGGTGTGGGTATGTCCCTCCTCTGTAGTAGTAGTAGTAGTAGTAGTAGTAGTAGTAGTAGTAGTAGTAGTAGTAGTAGGTAGGTAGATAGCCACGTATAGTGGAATGTACCCACTCCACGTGATAAAGATGACAATGACGCAGTATAGTGGAATGTACCCACTACAAGTGATAACGATGACGATGACGCTGATGACCATGAAGTATAAGCCCATTCCAGACCACACATTCTCTTTCTGCCATGGATGAAAGCGATCGAGCTTCGCCCACTCATCATCATTCACTTCGTGGATATGGCGTGATTTTAGGGGCAAAGCTCCTTATAGCGAGACCTGGTCGGTTGTCGATCGTCGATCCATCCTCTGTACCCCGTAGTGTTCCTTTATCGTACAATAGAGGGCGCTGTCCCATAGAGATGCATGCAAACTGCAGTTGGGTGACGATATACTAGATGGCGCTGTACGCATTCTGTGTCGTCATCTCCATTTCTCGTCTCGTTTCTGAGAGGGCGCTGTCCCATAGACATGCGTACAATATGGCAGTTGGGTGAAGATACGCTAGATGGCGTTGGCGGTGCAGCTGCTCTCCGATTGGCTGCTGCGCGCGCTGCGTGGGGTGGCGCCGGGCGGCGAGCGCCCGCTATCTCTCATTCCCCGGATCGTCGCCGCACGAGTGCGCTTGCCGGATCGTGGTGCTTGGCGGACCATGGACGACGAGGAGTGCCGGGTGCGGAAGGCCGCTGCGACTCATGCTCGTCGGCAGGATCCCGAGGTGCGAGCTCGAGAGGCCGCCGCGACGCGAGCGCGGCGCCAGGCGGATCTCGAGGCGGTGCGCACCCGCGAAGCCGCCGCCAAGCGCGCGCGGCGTCAGGCGGATCCCGACACGGTGCGCGCCAAGGAGGCCGCTGCGAAACGTGCGCAGCGACAAATGGGAAGTCAAGGCCCTTATCAAGGACGCCATGGTCAAGTACTACAAGAACGTGCCGTTCTTTCTAGTGGGCGATCTCAACGTCAACGTCGCCAACCGAACCCAAGACGACTGGTTGATACAGCACATGCTCCTCACGTACGGACTCACCTGCGTCTCCTTTGACCATCCGAACCCCACCACGGACAGGGGAACGTGCATAGACGTTGTCTTTGCAAACTTTAAAGTCACGCCCGTGCAAGAACCCCTATCGCTCCATTTCACCGACCACAAGGCGGTAATAATGAAAGCGAAAAGACAACCGGTCGTTGAAGTTTGAATAAAATTTAACACACACTAAGGCTTTCATTACTGCTGGGCGAAACCACTGAAGATTTCAAGCTGTAACCATGATTGCTTCACGAGTTTCGCCCCAAACTCTTCATCATTCACCCCGTGGATATGCTGATTTTTTTTAGATGTGAAGCATAGTATGGCGGAGCTTAATCCGGTGTGCGGCGTGACATCCCTTACTCCGCATGCGCAAACCCTTTCAAAAAAAAATAAATAAATAAAGAAGACTATCGTCTTTAAAACCCCTTTCCCCCCTATCTCTCCTCTAGGCATCCCTCCCCGCGGCAACCACACCCTCACTGCGCATGCGCCTCCCCTCCTCTCTCTCCTCTCCTACGCTCCCCCCCCTCTCTCGCCTCGCGACGCCGATGCAGGCAGCGTCTGCTAGCGAGTTTCTTGGTTGCAAAAACCGACTGCTCGCGCTGCACAACCGTTCACTGGCCACTCCGTATATATGGCAATGGATTTCGACCTGCAAGGTGGTGCCGGTGGGAGATTTCTCCTGTGCGTGGTTGAACAATAAAAATTCGCAGCGTGCGCGTTAACTAAAAGCGGACTGCGGGTCTCTGTGTCCAGTCGGAGTCTTCTGTCTCTCATTGCCCATTACCAGCGATTGACATGTTCCAGTAGGAAACACCGCTCCATCACTGCGTGCTTTGCGCCTCCCCAGTTTTCTCTCTTTCTCTCCTGCGCAACGCTGCGATGAGCGCCAGCGTCAACGCCACCGCCAGTGTAAGCGTTAGCGCCCGCTACTTCACATCTACACATGGTTCCCTTTAGCGGGAGATGGTGTAATTTTTTTTTGTTTCAGTTTATGGCAAAAAGTTTTGAACTTCCCCGCTGACGGCTATCTTCCTATATGGTCATACGCTGGATTCCTGATTCAACTTTAACTTTGGTTTATATAAGGGAGCATATAATGAATTCTAGGCCGTTCTACAAAAGATCAAAAAATTAACATGATGGACACCAAATGACTTTTATTTGTCTAAAAGACCGATTTTTATTTTTTTACAACTGTACTAGTTATGACATTAGGAGCGATGTTCTCAATGCTTTGGAAAGCTGCTATTTCCCTCTTAATATTTTTTTTTTCAAAAGTGAAGACTCAGTGAAGGTAGCTCCATGACTGGATAAAACGAAAGCCACTATCGCGCGCGGAGCTTCTTTAAGAACAAAACTCGACCATCCGTAGACCCCTTAGTCTGCATCATGTTTGCGTTTCTCCTATCCCAATTTTGTCGCTTTTTTATATAGTCGCAGAACAGAACACGAATAGGATTGGGCAAGTTTCTTTTGTACTTATTCTCTTCCCTGCTTTGTTTGAACTTATTTAAAAGTGAAAGCTTGCGCCGAAGCTCTCGAGAATCCATACGTGCGCTTCCATTCTATATCTTCCCGCACTCTTTTCATCCTTTTAAGGGGCGGAAAAACGAAGCTCCCAAAGGTTCAAACGACTGAACCTTTCGCATCAGCAGAACCAACCAGCATTCATCTTTTTATGTGCGTGTGTGAAAGCTTGCCGAGCGCCAAAGGTCAAAACGGAACTCGAAGAGGATCCGGATTGCATACATTGCTTCGCGGGCTTTGTGCAGCACAACTTTAGCTCCTGTTTGCGGGCGTACAGTTCAATGTGCACTGGTTACATCTTTTTTCAAATCGGAGACGGGATTTTTTCAAATCGGAGCAGTGCCCTTGAAGGAAGATGTTTCGCGTCGTGATTGCACAGGATCAGTCAGGCAGAATCTCGCTTTCAATTCATAGCGAGTGAGCTGAACTTGACTTTCTTAATGAAAATAATAATTGCTGGGGTTTAACGTCCCAAACCACCATATGATTATGAGAGACGCCGTAGGGCGGGACTACGGAAATTTTGATCGCCTCGAGTTCTCGAACGTGCACCTAACAGGCCTCGAGCATTTTCGCCATCACTGGAAATCTGGCCACCGCAGCCGGTACTCCATTGCTCGACTTGCAAGTCAGCAGTCCAGCACCAAAACCACCAGACTAGCGTGCCGGGTGACCTAACGTTCTTTCCTCGCAGATATATATCACGCCGAATAACGCATCTGCATTTTAATGATGCCCCAAACCATCTGCCAACTCGTGGGTCAAAAATAAAATTATTTTTATTCTCTGAATAAAATTATTTTTATTCTCTGAGCTTATATTATGCTCAATATTTGTTTTTGATGTTTAAACTGAAATAGTGACTTTTACGAGAAGTATTACGGACTCATAAGCACGCATTTAAGAGAGGAACGCGACAGCGTTGCCGAGCCCCTTTGCCATCGTTTCCTCAATCGTTTGCCACGCTTTTATTCATAATACCTCAAAGGTCCCAAATAGGACAATACATGAGGAGTGCACACCTCAACTCAAAATTACCTCTAGGTGGATACCTCAACCATGCCGAGAGGGAAAAAAACGTTCTTAGGCCCGCATTACGCCGTTGTAAACTCTCCTGTAGTGCCTACTAGAAGTACGGTTGCGAGGTACCCTCATGTTATTATTCGCCGACGTGCGAAGTAGCGAAGTGCGCATTACGCGTCCGCAAGGCAATAGGTGCACCTACACAGCTGTACATGTTGATGATGATCTGGCTGATCATGAGGATGAAAATTAATTATGGTTCCGCTTTGGCATTGGGTGCGCCTCGAAAACACGCACTCTTCGTGCAATTTACGTCGTTTCGCACCTTGTGCGATTCGACTTTTCTGTCGTTCCGTGTATTACTTGTGGTACCGATACTTTCCGCTCTAAGTGACGCCTGTGTAGCTTTTCTTCCCTACAAATTTTGAAGCAGTTGAGCTTTTCACATTTCATTAAAGAGGGGCACCAATAGGGCGACTCTGCCTTAATTTTTTTTCTTCCTTTTCGTGCTTTACCTGCTTTGGCAATAAAAATTCAGAAAGATAACGTCCTCTCCATTCTTGCGTGCTTAACATAGGAGTCCTGAAGACAAGTACTTGCTTTCCGTGCAGTGAATCCACACCCTTCTAATTCAGGTGCAGGCTGACCGCAACGCTTTGTCTTGTGTCGTACACAGCGCTGACGTTGCAAGCGCATTTTTTAACGGTTCACCTTACCTAATGTGCAGGGTGGATGGCGGGGACGATGGGGACGTTGTCAATGTTGAACTGAAAGGTGAGACTTTGTGAAATCTCTGCTCTGGAGTTGCAAATGAGTGATTGGTCTTTACCTCTATGCTAGCTTGATGCAATCTAATGAGACCATTTGCTGGTCTCCACGGAACACACAAAAATAAACACGCGAATGAAGTATTTACCAACTGCCGCATATTGTCCAGGTGGATTAAAAGGTCACGTTAACTGTTTATTAATATACATGCGCATAGGGTATGTGAGCGAATCAAGTGTTGGTCTCGTACGGTGCGACTGCGAGGACTAACAGCTTCCGAGATAATCTGCAAACTGGCGGAATAAATGCCAGTCTTTTAAGATGCAACCCTGGGGAATACCAGTTAGTCTATCAAGGAGTAAATGTATGAGGAATAACTGCTAAACCAGACGCCGTCAATCGGTAAATAAAGCCAGTTGCAACCCACCAGTCACTTATTAAATGAACCAAACTCCGTTTCAGCTCTCTTTTGCCTTTATTGTAGTTTCGCCTGAGAGGACTAACTACTTCTAGGAGAAGCCAAATAAGTGACGTGAAGTTAAGCTAACGAAATAGGCAGCTGTAGTTGATGGAGGTGTACCTCATGCCCTTTTAAACCCTATCAATCTGATATGGAGGAAGTTGAGTAGAAGTGGCCTGTTACGACCTTCAATACCATTCTGTTAAGGAACAAAACATTTATCAATGACGTAACAATCTGTGTACGCTCAGAAGTTCTGAAAGGCACGCGTGGTGAGGGCATCTAGAGAGTCTTAACAAGAAAGGAGTGCTGGCTCCCCCAGGCTTCTAATGTAGTCCAGTTAAACCGCCTCAACACAAGACCTACACATTACGCAGGACAGACCGACCTCTGATTTGATCATTTGAAAGCAAATCACGTATTTTGTCAGACGCTGACTGCACGGCATTGTGCGATCCATGAGGCGTGGTTTTTAGTGGGACGCTAAATATATACGTGCAGGCGAGAAGCTATTATCAGCACAAGTGTATCCGGATCAAAGATATGGGGCCACATCGTCTCTAAACGAATATCTTTGGGGTACGTTGCGGCTAACAATTGGGTTTACATTTAGGGCAACTTGTATGTTCATGAAACGATCGTACGATGGCATGCAACTCCTCCATTACAACTTTGTCGTCGTCCGAGGAGTCGTAGAATATAAGAACCGCACTTGTAGCTATTGATGGAAAATATTTCATGTGCTGAAACGGACGGCATGATACGTGCATTCTTTTCCATAAGAAAACAAAATAGCTGTGATGCTAACTACGATCAAGTAAATCGAAGGAAGCGTTGTCCGCAGCCTCCTTGAGAGTGGTTGATATAGGTTTGACATCTCGTTTTCAAACAGCATGCTCGTTTGTATGTCCCGGTTCACCTAGTTGTTTTGACGGAGCCCAATTCTTTTCGGCGTCAGGCGATAGGAAACCTTATATACGGAGTAGGCGGAAAATATTAAAAATAAATGCGAAATTTCAATTTCACGAAAACGAACGAACACAGGACTATAAGTAAGGTCAATTCAACAGTGAGTGAATTATTTCTCACGAAGAAGCAGGGACGACTATTGATTGCGACTTAAAAGCGCCTCAGTTAGTTTTGCAGGGTGTTCAGCTAAGTTCATGTTTGACCAAGATATCAAAATTAAAACCAAGAGCTCTAAAATAATCACACCAACGGTATATAAGCGCTAGTAATGTGCATAATTACAACTCAAAATGTTCTCATCACTAGGTATTGAATAATTAATCGTATCTGAATGGGCAAATTTTTATTTATTGCGTAAGATCCATTGCAGATCACTCTTCTCATCAGAGCCATATACGTCCATTCACATTTTCCTTATTACCACCGTGAGGCAGCTGATGCAAAGTCTCTTTCGTGAAACTTATATATTTGATGTTTTTGCTAATATAAAGCATAAGGGACCACGCAATCAAAGACGAACTGCTTAAATAACGTACAGACTTGCCCTAGGGCTACCCTTTTCATTCAGTAATTTTGAGGTGTTGCTCTTACACGGTAGTGGACTACTTTGTGGAATCTTTCGAACTGCGGCTATGAAATCCGGCAGAATCCGACGTGCTTTCCAACCAGCCCGGTAGTGAATGGGACCATTTTCACAATTATTCTATTCATTGATTCATGCATGCAAGCCACGCAAACTCCAGCTCGTCTTGAATATCCGTCCTACTGTCGCAAAATCTCGTTTTGTCAACAAACTTGCGGAGTAAGTCATCATGACACTGGAGATGCTTGCAGCTGTAAAGCTCACTACAGTTATTTGGAATTCAGAAATTGAGATACATCACTGCTGCAATTACGTCGGTTTTCACTGTATTTGTTGATAGCGCAGCTGTGTATGGCTAGGGAATTTGCCCGTTTGTGTGCAGAAACCTCTAGTGCCATCTAGGGAGCAGTGGAAGAATAAATGCGTATAAAAATGAAACTGCTGGCTTCGTCTGTGCGGTCGTGAAAGGAACTAATACAACACGGTGAAAAAAAGTGCGCTTCTGTTGCTGTCGCTTAAATGCGGCCCTGTACGCAACGAAAGCAAGTGTCTTAACACATGCTTGCAAAATGTGAATGTAGCTTCACCCTACGAGTCTCTTGTATATTTTCCACCGTAGTTACTACTCGTCGAGAACAACGAAGAAACAACACCGGGAATGTCAATGGCGCCAGCAGGGGCCTCTTGTCTAAAGCAAATAATTAGGAATATAATTTTAAAAGGTTCACAGAGCCTTGATTTCGACATGGGATGGCTAAATAATTTTTTTTACAATTCAAATTTATTCGACATCTGTCAGACATTTCAAGCAAGGACAAAAAAGACCAACACCTCCCCGAAGGGAATCGTGAGGAAATGCGAATGCATTTCGCGCCACTCCACGCAAGCGACGCGAACACAACCGCCGCGTCTGGTCACGGCGGAGAGCGAAAATCAACTGACAAGCGGGCCACTCCACGCAAGCGACGCTAACACAACCGCCGCGTCTGGCCACGGCGAAGAGCAAACACGCCGCGGAGAGCCGTGCGGGGAGCGGCGCGCGCCCGCGCAAACCGCGGTGAGGAGGCGGAGCGCGCGCAGTCACGTGGGGTGTGACGTCGCTGCGCCGTTGCTACAGACGCTCCTCGCGCCGTTGCTATGGGACGGCGGATTCAGGGTCGCTTATAAAGTGCATTCGCACTTAAAAGCCTGAAAAACGGTTTGACTAGGTCCGTCCACCAGCCACGGCATAAAGTGGTGTAAAATACATATTACAAAAGAGGGTACAAAATTACACATCGTAACTACGACGCAGTCTGATCGACACAAAATAGCATGTACATAAAGAAAACAGCACAAATAAACAAAAAAATTAGATAAATTCACTTGATTACAAATGAAAGTAACGAACACGTTAAAATATTCAGCAGAAAGAACGAACAGAGATTTGCACATGAATGCATCGCAGCTCCTGCAGAGATTTCAAATCGACGTAAGTACCATTTCTTGCTAGTTCATTAAGCAATGTTAGCAATGCGCACATGAGCATTTCCGTTCCGTTGGTTGTGCGGTATTTGCCAACTTTCCATACCTCGGGATGGCGTGTGTTGTATGTAGGGACATTTATTGTTAAGCTCGCCAGTGTCTTCAGAAGAGAATTTTTGCTTCTTGTTTAGAAATTATGATGTCGAAGTAGCCTGAAGCAGTACATGTTTTGTACATTCACAACTAGAAGCTTTCGAACATGCCCTCTATATGACTTAAGTAAGGAGCTTCAAAAACTCTGCGTATTACGCGCTCTTGAAGTAAAAGAAGTTTTTTTTAATTTTTTTTTTTGTTGTCGTCCTCCAGACTAGTGCGTCATAGGTCCATAGTAAAATACAGCGCGAAAACAACGAAGACCAGACAGATGAAACAGGACTAGCGTTGTACCAACAACTGCGTTTATTTTATGTGAAGCTTCTTATGGCGAAGCTTAATCCGATGGTGGTGGTGGTGGTGGTGGTGTGCCGCGTGGCCTCCCTTACTGCGCATGCGCAAACCCTTTAAAAAAAATAATAAAATACCTCCTCTCTCCTCTAGGCATCCCTGCCCGCGGCGTCCACACTCCCACTGCGCATGCGCGTCCCCCCCCTCTCTATCTCCTCTCCTACGCTCTCCCCTCTCTCGCCTCGCGACCCGACGCAGGCAGCGTCTGCTAGCGAGTTTCTTGCTTGAAAAAACCGACTGCTCGCGCTGCACAACCGTTCACTGGCCATACCGTATATATGGCAATGGATCTTGACCTGCAAGGTGGTGCCGGTGGGAGATTTCTCCCGTGCGTTGTTCAACAATAAAAATTCGCAGCGTGCGCGTTAACTAAAAGCGGACTGCGGGTCTCTGTGTCCAGTCAGAGTCTTCTGCCTCTCATTGCCCATTAGCAGCGATTGGCATGTTCGAGTAGGAAACACCGCTCCATCACTGCGTGCTTTGCACCTCCCAAGTTTTCTCTCCTGCGCAACGCTGCGATGAGCGCCAGCGCCAACGCCGCCGCCAGTGTAAGCGTTAGCGCCCGCTGCTTCACATCTACACATGGTTCCCTTTAGCGGGAGATGGTGTAATTTTTTTGGAGTACAAATATATACGCTTCTGGAAAGGGGAAAAACGGAGAAGAGGGAGAGTTATTCCTAGCACATACGCACATGCCGAGATTTGTCGTAGAAGCGTGCAACGCTCAACTGCGGAAATGGTCAATCTCTTTGTCTCTGATTGTGATAGATAGGGAGTTGATGCATGAATGACCTGCAGCATGGATGGCGAAGGCTTCATATATTTCGCGGGTGCGGTTATGACGGTACCGGCGCACGATGCGCATCTAGTGGATGTTGGGGGTGCATCCACACCTGGGACATCATCATCATCATCATCATCAGCCTGTCTACGCCCACTGCAGGGCAAAGGCCTCTCCCATGTTTCGCCAATCAACCCGGTCCTGTGCTTTCTGCTGCCACGTTATACCTGCAAACTTCTTAATCTCATCTAACCACCTAATTTTCTGTCACCCCCCTCACGCAACCGGCACAATGTATTGTCAAATTGCTACCTGTTGTAGTTCTGTTTAGCTGTTCTGCTACCTCTTTTATTCATGTTTGATCTGTATCGTCTTTGTTGTTTCCCTGCTGTTTTAGATGCGAAGCAGCTTAAGGCAAAGTTAAATCCGGTAGTGGCGGTGGTGGTGGTGTGGTGGTGGTGTGCGGCGTGACCACCCTTACTGCGCATGCGCAAGCCCTTTAAAAAAATAAAAAAAACCTCCTCTCCCCCTCCCTTTCCTCTAGGCATCCCTCCCCGCGGCGACCACACCCTCACTGCGCATGCGCGTCCCCTCCTCTCTCCCCTCCTACGCTCCCCCCTCTCTCCTCTAGGCATCCCTACCCGCGGCGTCCACACCCCCCACTGCGCATGCGCGTCCCCCCCTCTCTCTCACCTCTCCTACGCTCCCCCCCCTCTTTCGCCTTCCTACGGCGACGCAGGTAGCGAGTTTCTTGGTTGAAAACTTGAAGGACACTTTGTACATTCCAAAGTGTGTTCGGCGAAAGCGTCTGGCCATTCCACTGACTATGCCATGTCTTTTATCGTTTACACTCTCAGTGGGATAACACACAAACCGAATGTGTGCGTGTTTTCTTTTTTTTAATTTTTTTACCGCGAATCGCAGCGAGACGTGAGACAGACGGACAGACGGACCGACAGACGCCGGACGGACACCGGACGGACGTGAGCATGAGACATTAAAGGCTTTCGCCTTAAAAACCGACTGCTCGCGCTGCACAACCGTTCACTGGCCACCCCGTATATGTGGCACTGGATCTTGACCTGCAAGGTGGTGCCGGTGGGAGACTTCTCCTGTGCGTTGTTGAACAATAAAAATTCGCAGCGTGCGCGTTAACTAAAAGCGGGCTGCGGGTCTCTGTGTCCAGTCAGAGTCTTCTGTCTCTCATTGCCCATTAGCAGCGATTGGCAGGTTCCAGTAGGAAACACCGGTCCATCACTGCGTGCTTTGCGCCTTCCCAGGTTTCTCTCCTGCGCAACGCTGCGATGAGCGCCAGCGTCAACGCCGCCGCCATTGTAAGGGTTAGCGCCCGCTGCTTCACATCTACACATGGTTCCCTTTAGCGGGAGATGGTGTAATTTTTTACTATGAATGTGTACCAACGAGCTCAAGTTCACAGGCTTCTCAACGCCATAGGTTAGCGTAGAAGAAAATACAGCGTTCTATAAATACTATTTACTGAAAGAGTGAGCGTAAAGCAATGTAGACGCATCAGACCAACTACTTTTGACAGCTTATTCCGCAATTAATGTGGTTGTCTCAGGACAAACTGTTTGAGAAAAATGCGCCTAGCGTTCTGAAACTTTCTGCGGCTTCTATTTTGTGATTGTTGAGCACCACTCTGGGGACTCCACAGTATTATATTGCCGCTGGAAAAATGTTTTCACAGAAATACGTGGGTGTCTAAAAGTGAATCGGTGTTTAACGGTACCAGTAAAAGATTGAACTTTGCAAGGTGGCTTTCCCACATCGTGTTCTGCAGTGACCCCTAATCATATCCTTGATGGTGGTATCGTCTTCGAGGTGTCGCGGCAGACTCTGCAGAGTGATTTGAATGCTGATAGGCGTGTTCACAACGTGACCATTGATGCCAAACTTATCGCCAACATGTTGCCTCTGTACTAAACTTCTTGGCTAATCTTTCACAGAGAGTGGAATGGCTCCTCCTTTTCCCCTTTGTTTATGTTTGTAGTCGGTTGGAGTTAATTGCTTCCAAGTATTGAGCTGCCGAGTTAAGTGTGTAGGTTCACACGTGTATAAACGGGGAACTAATGTATGACGGATAACACTGCACCCGGTGTATCGCACATATTTTGTAAAGGTCAGCGATTTAATGTTAAAGTTCTTCGAGTACTGTTACGTAAGCTTTCTGAATTTATATATTGTAAATAAATGTGATCGAGGAAACGCCCTCACCGATGCTGTCGGAACAACGACTATAACCCCATAAAGAGAGCTGCTGTGAGAGAAAGCATTTGCTGAGAGAATTTGCCACCTTCAGAAAGAGGGTACGTTTCAAATGCGATTCCTTGTTCTTCAATCTGGTTTGAAGGGGTACCTTTCAAATGAGATATACTTGATACATGCATTACATGAATCAAAAACAAAGTGAAAGGGATCCTTGAATTGAAATATAGGAATAGACACCACTTATCCAAATTCCTTTATCGCTGTACCAGATGAAATTCGATTATTGTATATCCAGGTCAACGGCATTTGCCTACTTCGCTACAAACGATAAGACGTCGGGTATTCCAGTGTTGCTTAAACCAACGTGAGGTACTAACTGAATGACGCAGCACAAACAAAAGTGCCGCAGACAAGGAGACTGCGGTTTGTGTCTATACTCCTTCAGATATACTTCGCATAACCAAACGCTTCGTGCGAAGTCCGCGAAAATGTTAATTGAAAATCGATTGAAGACGTTCGCATGTGCGGTGGAGGTCGAGTGTGAATGCGTTTGTGCCGTCCGCGGAGATTTGTTTCGGTGTGTTGCGAGTCGAAAGAGATAACGCACGAAAAAAAATGGTAGGGAAATTTCGCTATGAAATGCTTCGCATGTGATCGCAATAAATTGTAATAGGTAATCATAATTATAATAATCAGAATAAATTGTAGTAGGTAAGCGTAATTATAAAATGCAACAGATTATAATAACAAGGTATAATAGGAAACACACTGCTTGTAATATATGAAGCAGTGGCTCACATTGTGGTATGTACGTATAATGTAATCTTGCCGACACAATCACAGCCTATTATCGTTGCTTTTAGGGGCAAAACACCTTAGGACCGCACAATGTCCATAAACCGCCGTGCGGCCCCTAGAGCAGATGTAGCGCCGGTGCATGTGGATAAACCGAAACATCTGTGAACAAAAAAAAAAGGTTATGAAAAGGTTGTTAACCAGAATAAACCAAACAAAAGGCCACAACACCGTAAAAATACCGTCATTTAACCACCCATCAATCAAAGTATATGACAGCACAAAAGGTTAATCTGAACAAAATAAAAGGCTGTTAACCAGAACAAAATAGAAGGCTACGAGTCATTATTTGATGCTCACTGCTTCACCCAATCATCAGCAATCACTTCGTGAATATGCGTGGATTTTTGTTTGTCATTTGTTAGACGATAGCTGCAAGGGGCGTTTTGCGCATTAACGTACCTCCACAGGAGTACCACCCTGTGGTTTTCACATCGGAAGCGTTGCCGATTTGCTTATACTTCACTTGTGACCACTTGCACAGCCGCTTTCCGCTAGCACTTTGGGCCCTTACGGGTTTTCTACAACAAATCTATGCAAGCGACATTTTGACATTAATTTTTGTTAGCGGTCTACCGGTTTTCGGGCTACCACAACGGCCTCGCTATATGCAAGTTTCTTACGAAACGCGCACGCTTGTTTTAGTTTGCTGCCCTTCCTGCTTGATCCGTCTCCCTAAACCAATACTGGATATTCAGGATTCTGCACGCCCGCAGCATCCACAAACGCCCTGTGCGGCGTTATCATGCACGTAGAAAAGTCGCTCTTCTGGGTTTACTGAAGTCTGATTCTCGGTCCTCCACGAGAAAAACATTCCGCTGATCTCTTTATGGCCTTTGGAATCTACGCAAGCATTCTGCGCAGCTCCTATTGAAGCACTTATGTTTTCGTGTCAAGATACACCTTTCCTATGTGTGCTGCTATTCGTTCCGCCATTATACATGAATCATTATACAGAAAACAACCGTTGAAGAGCACGCTGCCAAAAATGACGGAAACCATTTAAGTCGGCCGAGAACGCCGTCGTGATGTCAAAAAACAGCGTATGTGTCAATGATCACACTCGATAGGCGCACGTATATGGCACAGTGCCAGAGAAGCAGTGCGCCTCGGAAAAAAAAACGTGGTTGATCCTCCGTCATAGGAATCGGTATAACACGAAAGTAAAGCGCATCCTTACAGAAGTAGTCGAATGTTTACTGTACATTGATATAAGAGAGCTTGCACAATCTCTTTTGGTGTTGGGCATATAGCACCATTTAACATGAACGCACCCACGTTCACGCTTGGTGATACATCTCCATCCCGACGACTAAGTCCATGATCAATGATTAAAGAAAACCTTGTTTCAGCTGTAATAGTTAACGGATAGAGCGGAACCAGAGAAAGCTGTGTGGCAGCCAGAACAGCATCGCTTATTGGACGCAGAACTTGGGCCTAAGGTGGCCTGGCCGACACCATTGCAGGACAAGAGGGACACGCAACGTGCGTTTTGTCTGCCCAGTAGCCTGGCCGCGAATTTTCTGGGGACGAGAGTGAGCGGGGAACGCTGTGTTACAGCCAGGCGAGGTAGGCGTTTGTCGCAGAGCTATTTTTGGTATGGACGGATGCGGTGAGCGAGGCCGACCCTTGGACTAAGGTCGCCACCTCGTGGTGTGTTAGGGCGTCGAAAAAATTGCACTTCTCTATTTGGAAACGCATCGGCTGCGATGGAGAGTTTAACGAAGCGCTGCAAGGAGCTAATTGCAGAGGCCATGGTCA
This sequence comes from Rhipicephalus appendiculatus, assembly GCA_030522465.1. Lineage (NCBI taxonomy): Eukaryota > Metazoa > Arthropoda > Arachnida > Ixodida > Ixodidae > Rhipicephalus > Rhipicephalus appendiculatus. Next base: position 61,725 of record JALIZH010005320.1, on the reverse strand, counting down.
GGATGCATTACTTCCCTTTACCGCTCCCAGAAGGTGACACCGCCCCGCCGACCAAGGACACTGTGAGAGGACAGTGTTAGGTATAAAAAGCGCGTTTGTGAAGCACTCAGAGTGAGTGACGGTGATGCAATGGACAACATGCCCGCCACCTATTGTCGCGGACCGAGGAATCGTGGGTTTGACTCCCGTAGACGGAATATATATATATATATTTTTTTTTGCCATCTCATCATGAGCATTTTTTCGATGTCATTTCCATGACAGAAATACGTCCCTGCAGATTTGGTAGACCTCGGCGTAAAACACTTCCGTGTTAAAATACGAATGCCAACGAAAGCAACATCTCTCGTTGGTGGCGCTCTTTGGCCACCCATGGCCCTTGCGCCACAAAATTCCACTAATCATCGTCATCTCTCGTTGGGATCTTGCCAACGCTTAGCCTTGGGCAAATATGCATGAAGTAATGGAACGCGTATGCGTCTGTATTTCATATCAGAGCAATGTGACACTGAAGGCGTTAAAACGCCTGAGAGTTTTCGCGCTGGAGAGCGAAAACACTTTGGAGGCAAAGTGCGCTGAGTTTACTGAGCGGTGTTATTTGCTAACATAGGTGGGCAGCGTGAAAATCTGGTTACGCATGTCGAGGTGAAGGTGCTTACGCAAGTTTCGTATGCTGAACCATGAAGCACGAAACGTAACAATGCATGGTGATATTTTGTGCCAGTTGGCACCTCTAAATGTTGGAACCCGTATAGAGACAGGTTCACCCATGCAAGCCGCTTTTCTGCTACATTTATTTTGGGAAAAAAGCCTGACCATGAAAAGCCTGCTCATAGCTTTTACGCGCTCAGCTGTTTCTATAAATTTGACAGAAAGTAAACGATGCAGTATATGCAATGCAAATATATTGTATCGGCGTACTTGATCGGGCAGAGTGCGCGTACTTTATGTGAACATACGTATGTTGACATTTAGCAGCATGTACTCATATGTGCGAGTGATACTGAAGTGGACACCATTTGTGCTCCAAAATAATATATCGAGGTGATTCTGCAGAAGATTACTGCGGGTTTTAAAGCATAACCACATGCAGCGCTCGAAACCCACCTCTTCCTGTGCCTCTTGCTTGCCCATTTCCAGTCCGCCTCGGTGGAACAGTGGCTACGGTGCTCGGCTGCTGACCCGAAGGTCGCGGGTTCGATCCCGGCCGCGGCGGTCGCATTTCGATGGAGGCGAAATGGTAGAGGCCCGTGTACTGTGCGATGTCAGTGCACGTTAAAGAACACCAGATGGTCCAAATTTCCAGAGCCCTCCACTACGGCGTCTCTCATAATCATACCGTGGTTTTGGGACGTTAAACCCCAGATATTATATGCCCATTTCCACTTCTCACTTCGTTTTCTAAAATGCGCGATATATCGTCTATCCATTCTCAAAAACAACTCAAGAACACAATCATGGCACAAGCGACAACAAATGCGTCGCAGAATCGCACGTGTTTCTTTATCGATTACACTGCGCAGCAGGCACCTTGAAGCAGCGAAGAGATAGGCCTCGAACTGGAAGTACAGTGGCGGACGACGCGTCGTTTTGCTATCCACCTATTGAAGGCTGTATCACGCTCGTGGCGGCCGACGCCCTAGCAGGCAGCAGGAAAACGCATGCGCGATTCGAGGCCCCCCGCTCCTGTGCCAACCCTCCCGTCTCACGGTGGCTCTCAATCGACGTGGGCCCTTTGGCCTTTACACCATCGTCGAGCCCAGAATGCCTCGGTGAAAGGCTGCGCATGCTCAGGCGCTCATCTGCCTGCTCATGCGTAGGCAAGCTTTTCCCGTTTAAGATGTCGTTCTTTTCCATTCACGGACCACGATTGCAGTGTAAGATGTCAAGTGCTCGATGCTAGAGCGTGAAAGCTGAGTAAAGGGCTTGACATGAAATTTACTTGCCAAGGTTGGCTGCATGAAGTAATGACTTATGACCTAGTTTCACCTCCAGCTTACGCTTGTGGTGAGTATGGGCTAACTACGACGCGCGAACGCTGTCAGGCGAAAACACTTTAAAGGCGCTGTGAGTACCTCGAAACGCTGAGTCCCTTAAAGGCTGTTTGGATTGTCCATATGCTCAGTCAGCAGCTTTAGCTTCTATAAGCATTAAAGGGGCCCCGGAACACTTTATCAGCAGGGTATGAAAATGCAGCCCATCGGTAGCGCAGGCTCCTGAGAACACGTGAGCCAAACGTTATGGCGCAGGTCACGGCCCGGAATTCGCAAATAATTATCAGAAATCGCTTCCAATTCTCACTAAAAATGACGCCATATACCCAAATTACTGCGCCGTACACCCAAAGTCCACGGCCGTTGTCTGAATTGAGCATCATTAACTATATAGTTACCGTGGCAGCCCCTTGATGTTGCGACGTGCAATCGTGACTCAATAGGATATTTTATTGAAGCCGTTGGGCGATTACTTGCAGAAGTGTTGCACGGCCCCTTTCATATCTTTGAGGCTCTACTGCTGTTCAAGACACACTGTTCGGTGAAGAAGTATTGCGGTGCCCCTCTTTGCCACACAGAGTCTGCAGAGGCAGCTTTGTGGAATGCAACTTGGGCGACACGGCTATTCAAATTTGTGAAACTGTTTCCTGCACTTCCATCTGCCACCCGTAAGCTTTGCGATTTGAGACGAGCGTTTCACAAGAAGGACCAAAAGCGCCGGTTCTAAACGGCTCTCGAGAGTGTAGTTGCGCTAAAGTGCTGAAACGTTGGAGCCCCCGCGATTTATATCATTTCCAAACACAAAAAAGAAAAAAATAACGCATCACCGGAATGCGCTTCAGCCCCCCTTGAATCGCGCTTCCTGTCTTAACGCTGTTTTCGGAAGTTTCTAAGTCATCCACGCTTTTCTCCTCCGCTGCCATCCAAGTTTCTTTACGACGAGTTTAATGTTGTCGCATTGTTGGAACGCTGTTTGCTTTGGTGCCCAACCGAACGAGTTTGCTCAGCCACTGTTCACTGTTTCGCCTCATTAAGCGCGTGCTGCGGTACTAGAGCAAGAAGGATGACGACTTGTTCTCGTTGAAAATGTGACCGTGGTGGTGGCTGTGGTAATTCCACTGTATATGCGTTGACACCGGTAGAAATATTGAAATAAAGGCTTCGTTGCTTTTTGTCAAATAGCACGGCATAGTGCAGCTGAGCACGAGCACTTGAAGCTTAATGTCTGCCTCTCTAACACGTGTGCTGCCGTTTGTTTCTGTCTTGCGGATCCATTCACATCACGAAAATATAGCGAGTGAGGCATGGCACATTATGCTCCGTGACTAGAAGAAACGGTTTTCGTCTTGTCATTATAAAGGAAGGCTAAGAGTTGCGAAAAGAGAAGCAGTGAAGTCATACTGAAAAGAGCTGCAACGAGAAGGTGTATCGCTTATCAGAAAGCAGTTCGCGAAAAAAAAAATATATTGTAAACCATGAACTTCATCTACTACACACGTTGCCTAGATTATGGACACAAGACCTCGTTAAAAACCTTTCGTGCCCAATCTCCCCATCACTCTTTGCCTATATCGTTACTCTTCTATGAAAAGGGCACGGACGTGCTCACTAAAGCGCGGTATAAAGTTCTGCGTCGCCTACGCTTTGTCATATGCATGCAGCCGTGGGCATAGCAAATGAGCACCATATCAGCGGAAAATTCGATACGCAGATTTCGTTTTTCCATACTGCAAGGAAGGAAAAGATCTAGCAAAGGAAACTAACAACTGAATAACAATGTTGCGAGTCATCCTAAGTAATTTGCTATATTTGCTTACCCACACAGCAGGCAAATGCGAAACACAAAATAGAGAATGGCAATCGCGCAACAGCACTCTAAGTATTACTCATTTTACCTATTCTTGCAGTACGTGATGGGCGTAGAGCACCCTGAATCGTTGTACGCAGATGATGCTGCCAGTCATCATCATATCGGTTTGTTGGAATCTCCAATGCAGCTCACCGTTAGAGCGCCTTATTTGTGAAACGATTGGGGAAATTATGGCTGATTTTTAATTATTCCAAACATATTTATCTAAAGCGAGAGAAATGTTTTGCTTGGGTTCGATAGGCTGTAGCCACAGTGTTTGAAACCTTAGTCTGGTCACATGGTACCGCAGCGGCGTGGCTGAGAGCGAGCGCAGCTGCGTCGCCTTTCCGCAGCGCATCACGTGGCGTCATGTCACGCTTGCCGCAATTGTGCTCCTGCGGCTCAGCGTCACTGCGACATGGTGACTGACCTTAGGAACATAGTGTAATCGAGCTTTCACTCTGAAAGAGTGCAACAGCCGTGTAAGGACAAACGAAGGGTGACCAGAACAAGCGCTAGCTTGCAATTGAGAGTGGAGTAGAAAAGGAACGCGCTTTTGATGTAGGAATACTGGAACACGTGACCGCAATCAATCTCTCTCAGGGTTCATAAATAGTGGCTCTATTGGGATGCCCTAAATTTTAGTGCACTATCTGAGTTTTACGTCTCAAAACTACGATATGATTACGTTGGACGCCATAGAAGGAGTGCTCCAGAAATTTAGACCATCTGGTGTTCTTTAACGTCAACTGACATCGCACAGTACACTGCAGTCTTCTATCATCTCGCCTCCACTGAAATGGAACTGCAGCGGCAGGGATCGAACACTCGACCTTTGGGTCAGCATCCGAGCACCGTAACCGCTACACCAATGTGGCGGACAGAGGATGCCCTCAGTCGCCTTGCGTTGTCTTGAATTTTCCTATCTTTTGTGCAGAGTTCCTTGCAGGCGCCCGTAGCACTCGCAATTTCTTCAAGTATGGAGTGCTTCGAGTCGTAAGTCAAATGCGTGGCACACTCGAGACTACAAATGTAGACAGACAGACAGACAGACAGACAGACAGACAGACAGACAGACAGACAGACAGATGGACGGACGGACGGACGGACGGACGGACGGACGGACGGATAGATAGATAGATAGATAGATAGATAGATAGATAGATAGATAGATAGATAGATAGATAGATAGATAGATAGATAGATAGATAGATAGATCACAACAATAAATACTTCCTTTTGTGTCGCTGACGGCGCAGTCACAAGTGCTGTGAAACTAGGCGCGATAACCTAGAACAGGGGTTTCAAACAGGCGGCCCACGGGTGGCATGCGGCATGCAGACGTTTCGTTACCGGCCGGCGTCTTCATAGAAACTAAAATGCTCTGACTGCTCAATGTAACTCGCATTATTTAGTCGCCAATTGCACTTACCGAGGCTTTTTTGGGTAAGCTTAAAACAAGGTGCCTATCTCAAGCGTTTCTTTGCGTGAGGCACGCCATGGGGTCACCCTGTATGAAACATAGCTGTGAGACAAAATCTCTAATTTTAGAATAGGTGTCCAGGTTTGAGCGATTATCAGTGATCAATATCAATGTCACTCGATTCCCATCGCCGAATACCCTCCAGAAATGACCGTTATCGTTCCTGTGGAGTTACAGAGTCGCGCTCTATCGGATGCGCCTCGATTGCGTGCTAGGCAGGATACCGCCGGCGCTCTCCCCATAGGTTTTACTTCTGGCACACTAGAAAAACGCATCGCGGAAGTCCTCCAGGACATTCCTCTAAGTACTTTCGGAACTAAATACGTTCTTTACTCTCAAAATAATAAATTTCGATGAAGACAAAGCACAAGATTGTTTACAGTCGCTGTGTCTTTGCAGGAAACGGTGCGCCCGCTTCAAGCGGTCACCGCGATGGAGACCCCGTAACTGGCTTCTTGCGTGAAAGGTACGCAGTCGTTCTGTACAAACTATCTGAGATATCTTGTTAGAGTAGGCTGCCCGTGTAACCAAATTGAGCATAGCAGAAAGAAACCTCACGGCAGCGATCGCATGGATTTGCGGTGATCGACAGTGCGTCTGCATGTCCGCACTGATGGTTTCGCTTTCGCTGCGGACGTCTCCTGGCTCCGTGCTGTCAACTTTAGGGCGCAGAATATGATTCGCGAGTAAACAAATAAGTATTTTAGTGCGGACGCTATTACAGGAATTCCAAAATAATTTCGTTGCAACTAGGACTTCGGTCTGCCTATGGCAAGTTGTGATGTACCGTCCCGATCATTCAATGTCTGCTTTTTTGTTGTCTTAGTTCCTGTACATTGCAATGTTATTTGTCAAGCTCGATCCCACTGCATATTTTCGGACTTCTCAGTGAGCAATTGCCGCTGCTTCTGTTTCTTAATTCAGTGCATTCGCCTCGTTTTATCCTCACACAAAGCATGTTCAAATGCGATGCCTTTTTTAATATGTTTCTTAATTATAGTTCCCTTTGCATTCCAGCGAACTTGCCGCTGCCTGCAATCAACAGATTCATAGATCAAAGATTCACGACTTCAAGACTGATAGTGGACGGAGAAGCGGTCTACGAGACGAAGCATGTAGTATCATGAAATGTCAAAGACAAGAAAGAAAATACAAAAACATTTGCCGCACTTCTACGACAAGCGTCGGCTGTCCACAAGGAACCACACCAACTTGAAGTCATTGTGCAGGAAAGAGCTGTTACTGCAGCAACCTGCAACTGCAAAGCAGGGTAACAACAAGGCGTAAAGACTATAAATGCAAATTTTTAATCCGCATCGTTCTTTGGCGGGTACCCGAACAAGTAGCGCCTTTTCCATCCTGCGGTAGACAAGCACCATTAGCCGGTGGGAAGCGCGCCCGTACGATTGTCTCAGTGTGCGCTTTCTTCTGCTCACCGAATATCCCAGCGCCGACGCAGTAGCGAAAGTCTTCGTCGCGGAAGTGCTATAACACACGCGACTCGTAGGCGATGGCTGCTTGCCTCTTCTCAGGTTCGCAACCCACGCTTCACGCAATTTTTTGTCGAGCGGATACAGGTGCAGGCTGACACCGAGCTCTGTTGCGTAGGTCCAGCACTGCGGCGTCGAGCGGTCGAGCACCATCTTCGTCGCCTTCAATCACAATGGCTTCAATTATGCTCAAAATCCGTGAAAACGTGAAAACCTCCGCATTGGAACAGACAAACAGTGGAGGTGGAGCTTGAAACTTTCGTTTTCAAAGCAGGCGGCAGCACCCCACAACCAGCCGATACGGCCGCTGAGACCACGTGATCCTCGCAAGCACGTAACCCCGATGGTGGCGCTGGTATTTCCAGTGGTGGGCCTCGAGGCCAATATGAGATATCGAAAATGGCTTTCTTTTTTTTTGAAATAGCAGGGTTAGGCAACATTTTGTTCAGTCTAGCCCCCTAACCTCCCTCCCCCTCCCTCTCTTCAACCTTCTTCACTATCGCAGCCCTTGCGGGACTAAATATCTCGCTAAAGTGGTTGCTTGGGCGTGTTGGTACGACATATTCGTGGGAAACCGCGCGAAAGACGAAAGACCATTATGACCTAAATATCTAGACTGCGGCTCGCAGCAGAGATGACTTTGAGGCCCACTGACATAGACAGACACCGCGAAAACTCGGAGCGAGATAAAAGGGTCTTTTAGCAAGTTACGGAAATACAGTACGCATATACGCTACGGTATTACCGTAGCGCTCCTCCTTTCCGAGTCGTCGACCTTTTGCCGGCGAAGGCGCCCCAACACAATAAAAGCTTTTTCAAAAATTACTGAGGGCTGCCAAGCCTCATTGTTGCTTGCCAGTCTACGCATTGTTAACGAGACTCCTGTCGTTCGGAGGAAGGAACTGTCACTAGAACGGGGAGCGGCAAAAGCACAACGATCGGGAAAGCAGGAGTGCTACTGTACTGCCTTACCGTATTTGCGTACCGTATTTCCGTAAGATGCTAAAAGACCCTAGTATGTCACACCGAAAGGGAGTAATCATACTCGCGCCAGTGCTACGGTCAGCTTAGGAGTTATGCCAATATCGCAGTACTGCCTGTTGCACTGGAGAGAAGAACTCAATGAGCTATTTGCGACGTCTTATATGTGAAGGCCTGTTAAATAACGAGTTGGACGATAGTTGTTGTTGACGCTGTGATTGTACAAAATGGGTTAATGACAGATACGACTTCATAGACTTAAAAAAAAACTATAGTCAGTGACAGCCTAAGAATAAAAAAATTGAAGGACACTTTGTACATTCCAAAGTGTGTTCGGCGAAAGCGTGTGGCCATTCCACTGATTATGCCATGTCATTTTTTCTTTTACACTCTCAGTGGCATAAGACACAAACCTAATGGGTGCGTGTTTTCTTCTTTAATTTTTTACCGCGAATCGCAGCGAGACGCGAGACTCATCTTCATCCGTTCGCATGCGTTAGTATTTTCTCGCGCTTTGCGCATCGTGCAAACGCCATCCGCGTTCCAGCTCTTAAGTTGACGGACCCTTTGTAAATTGGAAAGTGTATTCCGTGAACGCCTGGGTCCATTGAGGCAGCGTCGGTCAGAATGATTGCAAACTCTGGGCACAGCGACGCTACGCAAGCAAAGCGCGAGCGCTATAGAGTCCGACGCGACCGGCGTCCGTCTGCGCATCCCGGCGGCCACCTGGCTCCGTGCCAGAGCTCGGATGGACGGACGGACGGACATGGACGGATGAACGGACGGACGGACAGACGGATGGATGGACGGACGGACGGACGAGCAGACAGACAGACGGACGACGGACGAAGGTCGGTCGGACACCGGACGGACGTGATCATAAGACATTAAAGGCTTTCGCCTTAAAGATTACACCATCCACCGCTAAAGGGAACCATGTGTAGATGCGAAGCAGCGGGCGCTAACGCGCACACTGGCGGCGGCGTTGACGCTGGCGCTCATGGCAGCGTTGCACAGGAGAGAAACCTGGGGGGGGCGCAAAGCACGCAGTGATGGACGGGGGTTTCCTACTGGAACATCCCAATCGCTGCTGGGCAATGAGAGACAGAAGACTGGGACTGGACACAGAGACCCGCTGTCCGCTTTTAGTTAACACGCACGCTGCGAATATTTCATCGTTCGACAACGCACAGGAGAAATCTCCCACCGGCACCACCTTGCAGGTCAAGATCCATTGCCATATACGGGGTGGCCAGTGAACGGTTGTGCAGCGCGAGCAGTCGGTTTTTACAACCAAGAAACTCGCTAGCAGACGCTGCCTGCGTCGGCGTTGCGTGGCGAGAGAGGGGGAGCGTAGGAGAGGAGAGAGGGGGAGGGGACGCGCATGCGCATTGGGGGTGTGGTTGCCGCGGGGGGGGATGCCTAGAGGATAGAGATGGGGGAGGGGACGCGCATGCGCAGTGAGGGTGTAGACGCCGCGGGGAGGGATGCCTAGAGGAGAGAAAGGGGGGAAGCGTAGGAGAGGAGAGGGAGGGGCAGGGGATGCGCATGCGCAATGGGTGTGTAAGCGCCGCGGGAGGGATGCCTAGAGGAGAGAGGGGGAGGCGCATGCGCAATGGGTGTGTAAACGCCGCGGGCGGGAGGGATACCTAGAGGAGAAAGAGGGGAAGCGCAGGAGAGGAGGTGCGTGGGGAGGGTTTGCGCATGTGCAGTAAGGGTGGTCAGGACACACACCACCAGCACTACCGCCGGACGGACGGACGGACGGACGGACGCCGGACGGACACCGGACGGATGGACACCGGACGGACGTGAGCATGAGACATTAAAGGCTTTCGCCTTAATAGGCTCCGCCCACGAGGCCGCATTGCCCTCAATATTCACGCTTCCGCCGTATAACTACTCCACGCTGCGGAAACAACAGAACGCGATGAAGCGTTGCAAAACACTCCGAGCTGCTGCCGCTTGGGTACACGCCAAACGCGGCACAATCACAAACTTCAACTGCATCGAATGATGACCGGCGAGTATGATGCTGTGTACGTGTGGATAACAGTTGAATTTTAGATGTGAAGCATCTTATGGCGAAGCTTAATCCGGTGGTGGTATTGTGCCGCGTGCCCACCCTTACTGCGCATGCGCAAACCCTTTAAAAAAATAAAAAAAAACCTCCTCTCTCCCCTCTAGGCATCCCTCCCCGCGGCAACCACACCCTCACTGCGCATGCGCGTCCCCCCCTCTCTCTCCTCTCCTACACTCCCCACTCTCTCCTCTACGCATCCCTGCCCACGGCGTTCACACTCTCACTGCGCATGCGTGTCCACCCCCTCTCCTACGCTCCCCCCCCTCTCTCGCCTCGCGACGCCAACAGCGTCTGCTAGCGAGTTTCTTGGTTGACAAAACCGACTGCTCGCGCTGCACAACCGTTCACTGGCCACCCCGTATATATGGCAATGGATCTTGACCTCCAAGGTGGTGCCGGTGGGAGATTTCTGCTGTACATTGTTGAACAATAAAAATTTGCAGCGTGCGCGTTAACTAAAAGCGGAGTGCGGGTCTCAGTGTCCAGTCGGAGTCTTCTGTTCCAGTAGGAAACACTGCTCCATCACTGCCTGCTTTGCGCCTCCCCAGTTTTCTCTCCTGCGCAACGCTGCGATGAGCGCCAGCGTCAACGCCGCCGCCAGTGTAAGCGTTAGCGCCCGCTGCTTCACATCTACACATGGTTCCCTTTAGCGGGAGATGGTGTCATTTTTTATTGGTTCGTCCTTACCATTGCGTCATAGGAAAGGACAGCTCTTGTTAAATGCGCATAACACAAATGGATAGTGGTACACTTTACTTTTTAACGCGATAGCGTTATAGAGCTCGTTTCGCAGAAATTTCGGCGTCGGTGTCGGCGTCGTTGGTTGTGAGCGAAAAATCATCATCTTGTCCGTGACCGAAAAATCGAGAAAGATGCAAATAAAATAAATATTAAAAATTTTGGGGTCCGAGTGAGGATCGAACCCTGGTCGTCTGCGTGGCAAGCAGGTGTTCTACCACACAGCCACGCCTCTGCTTGGAAATACTGTAAAAATAACTTCCTCTGCTTGGAATTGCAGTGAAAATAACTTCCATGCTTTACAAACACACGCGTCCTGTATACAGGCGTCACAATACAACATGTAATATCGCAGTAATATTGCGTGGTACAAGCGTGCATAGCCATCGGGCGTCAGAAGATGTGAATATCATAACGACATTGTGGTTCAAAACCGTGTACTCATTACAAAAGGCACACACGTTACTGCGCGTATTCCCTTGAGACCACGTAGTGGGTGCATAGCAACTTCGAAAACATTTTCCGCATTTACCGCGCATAATTGCTCGTGGTTTAAAGCATGCTACGCATTACATAGTGTGCACTAAGGGAATGAAGTACGGACTAGGGACAGGATATCGCTATCGCGTTCAACTCTTGAAGGCGAAGCTTTCAATTTTTATTCTTAACTTGTCACCGACTATAGTTATAGTGTCTGATTTGGGTGCGTAACTCCCAGAATGTCGTGACGTATTCGACGCACGCAGGGAGCTTCCAAAGTTTGACGGTGAGAAAAAAAAAGTTGCACAGTTTTATGGTTGAGTCTGCGCATCGATTCAGCTCTGCCTTCAAAGGGCTGTGTGATGACCAGAGACCGGATTATAGGCAAATGCCTATTTTTTTCCTTGCGTTCCTATCGTGCCACATTGACATATGAGCACAAATAAGAGGTTAAGAAGGGCTTTGATAGTGTTTTTATAGTGCCTATAAATGCCTATTTCTGGCGATCGTGCCTAAACGCCTATAAGTGCCTATAAATGCCTTTTTTTCCAAATGGGTGCCTATATGAACACTATTTAACCTCCATTTCACTTTCGAGTGCAGTTGGAGACCGTTCTTCATGTTACCAGGCAACATTGCCCTTTAAGAATACTAGGGGGTTCAAACTAGCCTTCTAGTTCAACCAATTTCCGGAAAACAACCGCTAGCAGCCGTAAAATGGGACGCGCCGGCCATCTTACGCCAACGCGCTCAGGTGTCGCGAGCGGCTAAAGGAGGAGAGGTTCAGGAGAGGAAAATACGCTGTTTCTGCGACCCTAAATGGGAGCAAGTCAACGTCTACTATGGAATGCGGAGAGGGAAATAAACTTGGGAACAGGATTTGGAAAGAAGGGAAAGTGGCGTCCATGGTCCAGTACGCGGCGGTTGGCTTGAAGAGCCGTTTGACCATTCCAGTGTCCTCATGGAAGTGAACCACCTTGAAGACATGGATGCGGCCATGGGCAAGAAATACGAGGTCCCTCTGTGCAGCCGCGGGAAGGTGACGGACGAATGCGAAACCATGGAGTGCTGTCAGGGGAAAGAAGAGTGTAGATCAAAAGTATGAAAAATGTGATGTGCACGCGGGTTTGGTTTTGTTTGTTGATGTGTGCCCAATGAAGAGCGTTGGACCACAATAATTTTTCAAGTTGGTTCATTACGAGCGGCGATACCATTATGCGAGGCGTCATGCGCACGCAAGGTCACGCGCGCATGAACTGCCTGAGCCAGGTCGTGCACGCGAGCGGTGTTGTGTCATTTCGGCGTTCTCTGTAGTGTACTGCCTATTTCTTTGGGATGGATCTCTCAGTGCGCGCAGGTTTGGAGAGGCTGGCACGGATCATGTATCCTTACCGCGACACACGGCGTCGCACAGTTGGAACTGTTGTTAGGGGCAATGCACCAAAATCGCACCAAGCGTTGTTAGGGATGGTGCCGGCGCGACGCGGGAACAGCGAAAACACGAACGAATACGAAATCGAGGCAGATTAGTCTCACAGCTCGCTGCGATTCGAAGAAATAAAAAATAAAAATGCAAACACATTCCGCTTGTGTGTTTTATTATTTATCTTTTTTCATTCATCTATTTAAGCAATATATTACAGAAATTACATATGTCGCCTCGAATAATTCTCGCAGCGTGACGTGCTACTGCAAGCGATGTCAGAGCACCAATGTCTACGTAGAGGAGCGACGTTAGAGCTCCTCTACGTAGACATTCGTGTTTCTGCGACTACACAGGAGCATTCCTTGTTGTACGTCAACCCCTCCATCTTGGTTCGCACGCCTGCGAGAAGGGCAAGCGGTGTTCATTTTGAAATTTTACATTTTTCCGCGGAACGTTGCAAATCTTGGCAGACGTGATCGTGAGCGTCCAGTTCATGCAAAACACTTGTCATTTCAAAATGCTCAGTCCTGGTGAGGGGCCCTTTAAAGGTGTTCGTCGACAGAGTACTGACCCTACGCGATTAGACCCGGCCAATACGAGGCAATCCTCCCTTCTGTTTTTTAGCGGTCTGACTACCTGTTTCTGTGCATGCCGAAAATAAAGATCCACGACTGTGTCGATTCCACGGTGGACATTTTACTCACCATGATAGAGAATAAAAGGCGGGACTGTGTTCAACGAACCATGCGGCAAACAGGACAATTGCGTGGCTATGTTCAACTGTTGGCGCCTTTGTGTCATCGTGAACAACAACATGTCCTGCTTTTCTGTCGTAAATACAGGTCGCGTACGTCTTTGTTGCAAATATTTTGAATTTATGTAAAAATTTATTGTGCCTATATTTACTATTTTTGAAGCCTAAAACTGTGTTTTGCCTGCCTATTTTTGGCGCCTAAAACGCGCTTTTTAAGTGCCTAAAAATCCGGCCTCTAGTGATGACCATCGACTGCAATCGCACTAAACGTCTTCCATCTCATCGGGAATCTCGCCTATTGAACACAACGGTGGATTAAGTCTCGAAGGTTTGTATTAAGGGTCGTATATAACAGGTCGTACAACGATATTGTGCCGGATATATTAGTCAACAAAAATAACAAACACAAGGCAGGTATGGCGAAGTTAGAGGCCGATACACTGATCGTTTTGTGTCAGCATTTTTTCTTTATCGACGTAAAGCGAGCCTGTTGTTTATTCAGGCGAAATGTATTTAAGCCTGCAGGCTAGAACGCCTTGCTCGGGCCATGCGCAGCCAGCCGTATGCGAGATAAGGGGAACACTAGCCACACTAGGCTCTTCATTGATCACTCGGGGTTCGCAGCGTGCCAAACGGGCGTGCAGGTTGTAACGTGGAGCAGGCCACGCCAACGGGCCCAGTATAAGGGCATGATAACATGCGTGTATGTCAGGCAGCGCCATGAGCGGCGCAAGGTGGAAAGAAGAAAAGCTGACAACATTCTCGCAGCTTCTGTCGTTTTTCCTTTTTCTTTTCTCTGTCTTGCCCTGCAGCTGCGCTGTGCGACACAAGTGCACCTTATTAAAATGAGTCGCGAGATCGGCCAACTGTTGACCGAGCTGAACCGCAGAGACCGCGGGATTGAGCGTCTTTTGAGTTGATATGAAGAGCCAGTTTAACGTTCGGTAAAGCCTTGAAGCAAGCAGGAATGCTAGCTGGATGCATATATTATTTTTTCTAACTTCCTCTCATTATGATAATTCTTCTATTTCGGCTGATTTTATTGTAATTGTTCAATGTTGGATCTATTATAGCTACATGGCAAGTGATCTAGTTTACCTCCCGGCCTTCCTTTTTTATCTCTCTATCTGTCTCTTGATGCGTGTTTTAGAGTATGTACACTTCTCTTTCAGGTAATTTTGTTTTCCTACTCACAAAGTTAGTTAATAACATATTATGGCGAAACTTGCTTCACATTATGCGATGGATTCATCAGTTATTTGTTGCCACAAAATTTTTGCTTAATTTCCGTCCACGATAGGACTCTTTTTCCAGGGAGTGACTGTGCTGTTCCCGCGAAAATAGTTGTCGGCCCAGAAAGCGCCCTTTAGTGTTCCATTGTTGGTCACGCTCTGGTAATACAACAGAATGGCGGGCACCAGTCGATTATACGAAAACCACATGCAGCGCTAATCTATATTGTATATCATCTAATCTCGGTATAAAATGATTATTGCTGATTTGGGCAGCAGAATATTGTTTTGTTTTGTTGTTCAAGATCCCTCTTGGTAAGCAGCAGGCTCTTAAATTTTGGGAAATTTTACTCGGAGAATGAATTCTAAAAGGGCTTATTCAAGTGGCACTGTGTTGGTAAAAAGAATATGTGCTTTTTATTTGTTTTACGAGTGAGTGGAACCTAACAGCTAATATTAAAAACAAATGAATTATATATTTTCGACACCCAATTTAACTGATTAATATATATGTGTGTCCACGTTCTGCTTCCTTTCCGCGTAGTAGTTGACTATAGTTCCAATGGCAAAATGCTCTTTTCGATTAATACGACGAAATATGTAAGGAACATTTTGGCATTGATGTTTCGTATTTCGCAACAATAATTTCGCGAAGAACTCTTCGCGTTTTATTCCCGCGTAAACTTACTACCACTATTGCAATGTAGAAATAGGGAGTGATGGAAAAACGGTGCTTAAAAATATTTGATCTGGTCTATAGTTCTGTGGTGCACCTAAACATCGAAAGCGCTCAGGGACAGATGCAGGTTCGAGGTTGGATTGATTGTCGGCGGAACACTGCATCTTTAATAGTTTTGTGTGATGATGTGAGCGTACCGGCAACGTCTGTCAGCGCAAAACAGTCTATGAAGTTCAAAATCGTGGAATGGTGGGCGAGTTGGTGCAACATAATGTAGAAATATATGAGCGCACAAGGTAAAAGGAAGGAAGAGAACTAGACAGGACAGACGCGCAACTTACAACTGCAGTTTATTAGCAGGGCAGATCAGGGCGAACGCAGGAACGTGCATCAGTGTTCCCTCGGTTGCGCTAAGTGATAAAGAAGTTTGCTTTTTAAGTAGTTGAAGGAGAGAAATACGCACTTTGGTTATGGTATCGTTTTGTGGGGGTGATGTCGTTTTTTGGTGATAGTTGGTTGCGCATGCGCGTTTCGGTGTTCTCGTGCAAAGATTTCTAATAAACTGCAGTTGTAAGTTGAGCGTCTTTCCTGTCTAGTTCTCTTCCTTCCTTTTATCTTGTGCGCTCATATATTTCTACAAAACAGTCTATGTTGCTAGAACTGTTACGCACATCATAACAACACACCGTGCTATTCACGGATGTCGCGATTCGCAGCCGTCCCTGTCGGTCAGTGTCTTGTCCTGAATTCCTAAGAGCCGCCATGTTCTACTACTCGCATTGCGGTAGGCAAATTTTGTGACGCTACGTGAAAATTAGCCGTTCATTCCACGTAGAGGTGTCGTTTCTCTGGTACCGAGGAGAACAACGTTCCCTCGTCGTCTTCATCACACATAAGCAGGTTAGCCGCAACAGTTAATATGGAACACTAAAGTCGTCGTTTCCGCCATATTGTACCACCAGTTTGTTGAAACGGTTGGGTTTGTGACGTCACCAGCGAGTCAGCATTATGCAGTTTGTCAGATGGTGTCCATCTGTTCTGGAGAGCAGGCTACAAAATAATAATGTTATCAGGGGCTTAACGTCCCAAAACAACGATATAATTATGAGGGACGCCGTAGTGGAGGGCTCCGTCAATTTGGACCATCTTTAACGCACACTGACATCGCACAGTACAACAGCATCTACCATTTCGCCTCCATCGAAATGAGACCGCAGCGGCCGGGATCGAACCCGCGATCTTCGGGTCAGCAATCGAGCACCCTAACCGCTACACCACCGCGCCGGACCAGCCTGCAAAAAAAATGCAGTTCACTGTTGTCATTGCTCATAATTTTCGTTGCAAACCATGAAAAATATTAATTTTTTAATCATTTCTGTGTTGAACGAGCGGGAATATGAGTACATCTACTTAGCACCTGTACCTTCTAGACACCGTCAGTAGAAAAGAAAGCCCTAAAGAAAACTGAACTAATTCTTTTTTTTAAACATCACTGACGTATCCATGACGCGGTTGTATTGCATGCAACACATTTTTGAATACAATAAAAAATACATGCTTACAAAAGCAAGGATTAGTGTTGGCCTTTAACTACCAAACTTGCCGTACAGATACATAAAAAAAAAGAACGTTGAGTTTGGTGACCTCGCTGGAATGTATGTAACAATTCAACAAAATAAACTGTTTGAGTTCCGTGTATATCTTGGAACTGACAGCATTTTCGAGCTGGCAGCGCTGGCTGCACTGCTTACGCTTCCTCTGTGTTCATGATATTTTCCGCATGCGTACTGACTGCTGTTTACTGAGCGCTCCGAGCCCGACCGAATAAGCATGGTTTGGAGAAGAAGGTTTGTCAAATCCCATCGATAACCATGTCCCGCTCGTAGCGGCTAAAAAATTCATTGATAGTGACGTGCGAACGTCCCTCCCTAGGGGGTCGTTAGACAAAAAAAAAACAGAAAAAAACATGACAACCAGGCGGGCAAGAGATGAGGCACAGAAGAAGTTGATGTTGACAGAAAGAAAGTAACAACGTGTGCGGGGATAATGATCAACTGAATTGTAAAGGAGAGACCTGACGCTGTAAAGTAGGAAAGACAAAAAAAAAACTGCGCAAATATTCGCAAAAAGAAAAGAAATGTGATTTCAAGTGAACGAATGAGCGTTTCCAAGCAATACTACGTGTGTGCTTTATTTTTTGCGGAAGTAGAAACTGTGGTCTGTTTTTCAAGCGTCGATCGGCATTCCCTTTTACCGAAAAGAACTCGAAATTGACAGCAAACTTTTTTTTTTCGCCTGCACTTCTGCCTATGCCATTTGTCACCATCAGCTCAGCACGTAGTGTAGCTCAGGCAGTGTAGGCTGAACTCATCATTCTGTAATGGAGAATGAAAAAAAAAACAAGATTACTTGGCTCAACTCAAAATCTCGCTGTAAAGCATCCGCAGCCAAGACATGCCAATCCAAGCTAACGACCAGAATATACAGCTGGGACGTTATTTGTCTCTCTTGTATACTCTTTATAGATCTGGCTTATCACTAACGTTTTTCATTTCTCCAATTGTACAAACGTTAAGATAGTTATCGAACGAAATACATATGGACATTTGCATAGGAGTTTAGAAAAAAAAGAGGCTGCCACGTACGCTTAATAAAAGTCAGAGCGGACGACATCCAAGCGGAACTGTCAAAATGGATGCTTCTTCCATTTGAGAATACTGTGAAAGAGGCTACGATATATATAAAAAACAGCACGTGAAGATGTTGCTGCGTACTGAGACACACTTCCTTGTCACTTCTTTCATAAATGTACGGATAGCTGACGCAATTTAGGCACCCCATCTGTATATGTTTCATGGTACGTAAGACAGCCCCATACATTGACATAATAAGGAAGGAGAGCGCTGCGACGAACATTCGCCCCCCCTCCCCCTGAAGGGAAACCCTGAGCACGCCTACGGACTTAACCCTTGTGGTGGTTTCGTTAACATTCACCCGGAGACAGTATAGGATGCATCACGCGTGAAGATGACATCAACAAGCACGTAATGAACAATGGTACTCGATATGCACTGATTTATGTCATGTGTAATTTATGTCTGTTTGTTTGGCTCCCTTTATCATTCTTGGTGTCTCTTTCTTTCACTATCTGTCTAGTTGTTTCCCGTATACTTTATCTTTCTTTTGTGTTTGCTTCTGTTTCTCTGTTGCTTTTTCTTTCTCTCATTTTTTGTCTTCCCATCTATCATTTTTTTTTTGCCCATAGCAACGTAATCGTATGTTTCCCATAAACGGTTGTTCTGCTTACATGCCTGAATTTCTGAGTACTTGCGAAATTTTGCTTTGTTTGTTTACTTCGCTCACCTCCTCCCCTCATTCGTTCTTTCCTTCCTCCAACGCGCTGCTAGGCCGCGCATGGCTGCGTCATTACCGACGTAGCTTTGCGAACCCCAGCGGACCAAGCTCGACCTTAAACAAACAGCTTCGCTGTTAAAATGAATCAGCGCCACGAAGTATATGTGCATTACGGCTGTTCTATTAAACCGAATTCACGTTTAGCCCTTGTTTGTATTTGGCGAAGAGAATGAAGTACCACACCTGTAAAAGCGGGGTGTCAGTGGCGCAGTATATTTATATAACTAACAAGACTTCTCCTATCGTTTTTTTTTATTTTGTTGTAAAGTGTACCAAATCGAAAAATGCATTTATCTAAGGAAGTTTCCGCCATGGTGTTCTTGCGCTAACTAAAAAACTTCGTTAGCTGCATTCTTTTCAAATTTATTTCCTTAGCATCTGCATAACTACAGTGAAGCCGCTTATTTTCCGTGTGTAATTTTACATGTGCAAGCTAGGTGACAGCAAAAAAATTTTAAGCAACTTTATAAGAACATAAGTACACCGAATATGTATTTGTTTTTTGGCAACACAAAGAAGCAAGCTTAATGTCATCGTGCGTTGTACTCAACATTTAATTCGGATGAGACATCCCACCTCGTGATTTCTGATGTAAGGCTTTTTCTTAGAACACAGGCTGCCTAGAGTACTATAACCGAGACTATCGGACTACCTCATTGTACCCACTCATACATGGCAAGGCAAGCGGCTCCGGAAATTCCAAATGGATATTGTAGGAAAAAGAAAGAAAAATACATGAAAGAGCCCCTAGAGAGAGTCCGTATGAGTCACTTTGCATAGCAACACGAAAAAGAACACAGGATACAGTCCAGTCAGGTAACGCTATAGGTCACATAAAATACAGTTGCACGAACACCGTATATGGGGCAACATTAGACAACGTCCAGTCACGTAACAGAACAGAAATTGGCGAAGTCCGGTCTTAGATACATTGAATGAGTTCGCACATGAAGCGATACATAATGTGACACGGTTTTTAAACAGCGTGGAAAGGCAAGGCGATACCAAACTGCAGAAGGGCGTTCTGCACAGCCGACCCAAGTCTGTGACGCATGCAATGGGTGCCACGCTGTGTCAAGTAGGCTACTCAGGCTGAATCCGCAAATTCATTGTTTCGTATACAGAGCGATTTATTATTTGTCAGGCAGCTTCCTTGTTTATTGATATGCTGAGCATCGAGCCTAACTGAAAGTTCGTCCTACGAACAGTTCTGGCGTCAGAAGTATCGTGAATACAGACCCAGACAAAGAAGAGTAGACGAGTAGGTGGCACATGTGTGACGCTGCTTTTTTATCCGGTGTCATTACATATACGGTCGTTTTTGTTGCATATATCGCGACACTTTTTTAATATCTTACGGTTACTCTGAGTTCCAGATGAATTCCTGGTAGCATTTTACGCAAGCAGAATCCATCTCCGATACTATACAGTGAACTTTTCATGTAATTGCTTCCTGTATGGGGCATGCCCTCGGCAATCTAGAGGAGCCATGTTCGCCTGTGGCTCAATTAAAAGCATTCTCTGGTGCTGAAAAACACGTGTCTACCGAACTCAGGAAGATAAAAAAAAGGACTGTCAGCGAGTAAAACCTCTGCAACACGATAAAATTACAAAGAAACAGAAAACATCGGAGTCTAAACACATAAATGGTACTTACTGTTCCCGGTTGGGAGTTGTTTCAAGCGTGACACATAATTTTCGCTCGAAGGCTTCCACTATCTCGAAAAAACACCGTGGTGTTGTGAGCCCACGGCTTCAGTGCTTTTCCGCGCCTGTGGTTTCCCGATGTGCCTCAGGGGGGGCGCTTCATCAATATCCTTTCTTTCGTCTTGCTTTTTTCGTGCTTTCTTTCATAGTTTAATAGCTGTCACGCAGTGATGTGTTAATCTCTCACTGGTTTAGGAAAAAAATTGCCGTCAAGAAAGTAGCTTTGTCATTGATAAAATTGAAAACTTGGCTACAAAGGTTTCATTAAAGGGGCCATGACATGGTCACCCAACAATTTGCGGTTTTTGGCGAAAAACGTAGGTAGAGGGTCAAATATGCTTGTACACGTATGAAAACTCTACTGTAAAAGATTATTTCAGTCCAAAATAAGCCGGGGAAGTCGTCGGCTGTAAGCTCCGCCCACCGCCGGCGACCGCCATTTTGCCATGGCGTGCGTGACGTCACTAACTCCGAGGAGCAGTGGCGTCGTCTGCTACGTTCCACACGCGGTCAGTGTGTTCACTGCGAGTGTTGCTCTGTTGCTGTTTCAACCGCTGCAAGTCATTTAGTTCCAGAGGCAAGTTGAGAAAAGCAGAAATAGCTCGTTTGCACGCGCAGATGAACATGGAACACGGAATGCAGACCGTGCAGACGCTCGCACAGCAAGCTACTCGTTACGTCATGGCTAGCGAGCATGCCAGTGTAGCCCGCCTCTCAGGCCGCTCGCTCGTTTATAAAAATATTCAATTATAAATTAACGGCACGACCAAATGCGCTAAAATTTCGCCAGCTTGTCTGTGAACGTACAAGGATCAACCTACATTACACAGATTATGGTCGAAAATTGGGTGTCATGGCCCCTTTAAAGGAGCCACGGCTCGAAACGGAGGAGGCCGGGAAAGTCTCTTACTGGATAAAATGTCGCGAGTTTCACTACGGCAACCTCACCAGCACGCTGATGTGGGCATATATACATAAAAAAAGGGTTTATTATAATAAAGTCGTCATATGTTCATTTGCATTATCGCCGGTAGGCACAAAACTGTCACAATTACTCAGGCTACATGCATACAATTGCATCTTCATTGCATTGTCATGGTGAAAAGCCATGGCCGAAGATAACTTGACTTCGTAATATACTGCGTGGAAATAACAGAAGCGTTTCTTAAGACAGGGCTCCAATACGTTACACGTATTGGAGCCCTTGTTACGACTTACTAGAGCGCATGAGCAGGGTTGGATTTCTGTTGATGACTGTTTTCCGAATGTTTTATTGCAATAGTTACTATCATTAAATTGAAAACATGATTGGAGGCATATCGGGGTTTTTTCTTCTATTAATGGTGGCACAATTGTTAGGGCGCTGTAGTTGGGGACTCCAGAAATATTTTGGCCACCTGCAGTTCTGTAAGATGAACCTAAATCGAAGTAAACTGGTGTTTTTTTTTTCCTTTCACCCCCATTCAAACCCCTCCACAGTAGCGGTGATCAAACCCGCGATTTTGAGCTTTGCAGCTAAGCTGTCAAGGTAGGTTCGAGTGAATTCTGTATAGCTCTGTTTTATGTGGGAGCTAGTAGCACATATGACGACTCAGCTAGTGTAACAACTACCGGCAGAAGGCACTTGAGTATCGTTTGTCCTTTCACGTATGCAAATGTTTTTGTCTTTGCAAATTGATCACTTTCACACCAAAATCTTGCATTAAAGTGCAACTACACGAAAAAAAGAGATTATCGCAAAAAAGGACACACACCTTCCTCTGCATATATGAATTTACGTGCTTCGAAATGCCGAAAGAAATAATAACTGACATGGAAACATTTTTAGAAGCCTCAACCATAAATATTCCTAAAATTTACTAACGGATGTGATTTTTTTTTTTGCGTGCGATTGTCCAATGGCATAAAGTTACATCATACGTTATTGTGTAGTTTTGTTTTCTGCACAGGCATTTTATGAAGACACATGCGGTATGGGCAGCAGATCCGCATATTTAGGCCTAGTCGCTTGATGGGTTCAAGCCCTGCACGTCGTCGGCGGCATCGACGAGGCGCTTGTAGCCCCGGGCATGTCCGCAGGGGATGCCGCAATTCGGCTTCCCGCAGTGGCGCAGGACAGGACGAGCGTATCGAAGCGGTGTCGATGTGGCCCCACTTCGCGAGAATCGATTGTGTGGAATTTGCACTTACGCAACTCTTGACGAGGTAGGTCACTCGGTATGGCGTAACTGCGCGGTGGCTAAAGAGGTCGCCTGGCATACGGCATTTTGTTTGTTGTTTTGTTTTCTGTAAGAGTTAACGATTCACCGCATCCTCGATGGCTGCGCAATCAAAGCGCCCAGCGGAATTTCTATGAATCCTGTGGTCTCTTTGAAGTCCCCCCCGTTTCTATCGGTGGCATTCATTCTGATCACACTTCGCAAAATATTCGTGCCACTTAAAATTGCGTTTTTGCCGCGAAACGCCGACAGCGGTCGCTTTTGAGAAGTGTCATGTATTGTCGCTTCTCCCTCCTTTATCTGGCTTTCTCTGAAACTAATCATCTGTTTGGCGCTACACGAACGTACGAGACATTCTGATGAAGCTGTTATCTTAGATGAGTTATCGACGAGACTAAAATCAGCAGTAAGTTGCCTATTTTTACATTCGTTTTTTTTTTATATTTTGACATTTGTTCAGCTTGCTCATGTGATGTGAATATTTAGTGACATTTCCTTCCGAAATATTTAATGGACATTTTCACCTCCCCCGAGTCTTTCTTCCCAACGAAAAATGATAAAGGGGTCATGCCTAGTGTTTGTGACGAGCAAAACAAGCCTTCATCTACAAACGACGAAGGTCTCCTACATCCGCATGGACAGCGCAGTCCTTCGTCTAGACTCTCGAGAGGGGATAAACTTCGCAAAAATTCGGACGTGCCAAGAATAAATGCCCGACTGGAGCCAAGCGTAGAGCAATGCGAGATGTGTAGCGTTGAAAACCTGGTAAGCTCAAACACCACGTTCATTGAAGCTTGCCAAAGAACTACGAACTCTTTGCGCTCGAAGCGAAGCTAATCCAAGTCGTCTTCAAGTGCATGCGAGATATTCCTTCCTCGCTAAGAAAGCAAACACGGAGACAGGGAACGAAGTACGTGGATTGTCACGAGGGGCGCAGCCGGCGTAGCAGTGAAGTACTTATGTAAATGGCGGTGGAGGTTCTTTACGTCTCAAGCACTCGCATAAACAGCGGAAGACGCGAAATCGAATTTTTTATGAAAGAGAGAGAAAAATACCAGGATTTGTACAGCCGCATAAAGTCGTGCGGAAAAGTTGCATTAGGACGTATAACGTTACGGCTTTCGAATGGGGCTAGAACAAGAGCATAGAATGGGAAAATCATGACGGAGACATTTCGAAGGCCGTAATAATGCAAGTAAAATGAAATACGTATGGCGTCGGCTGTATCAATAAATTTGAAGAATTGACAGTCGGGGTGAATAAGTGACGTAAATTCCGCTGGGGAGGCGAGAGATAACCGTTGTTTTCGCTATCGAACCATTTATTACTACGTCAAAGAGCATGACAGAGTCCGACAGGACGTCCCTCACTGCGAGAAAAATGACGCTAAAATATAGGGCCTCTGTTGCTTTCCACTTCAAAACCATTTGTTATGAAAAACGTTTCGAGGTTCGCTCCTCGCAGCTAAGCGCTCTTTTTTCTGGGCTGTATACCATGTGGCCGTAATCTCGGACGCTTGTTCATTTCCTTCGTGGAGGGTGCTATTAGAACGATAGCAGCATGTACCATAAAGAAAGCTGGGCAACGCTTCCCATTGTGTTAATGAGGCGGATATCAATGACTTCGTGCGTTGTATAGACCTTAGGAAGAAGACCTTGTTTAGTCAACATTTCGATAAAGTTTTCGACCTATTGTGTTTTCTTTGTCTTGGTATGTGTACCTTTATGGAGAGCGTTCTACTCGGCGAGGAAGATTGTTCACATACATATCCTCAATTTATCTGCAAATTGTGTGTTCTAGGTATCGTGAAAATGTTTCACAATAACTCTGTATTCAAATATATTTTTATTGTTGCATTATTGTTTATCAAGGCTTACATTTGACTAGTCTGGGCATACATATATTTTGCGACATAACTCTCTAAGTGGCAGAACAGATATTCATGTTTTTGGAACACTCATTCATGGGTGCATTTGGTGTGAACGTGAAAGGCAGACAAGGGTAGTATTAAATGCGAAGGCATTTCTTAGCGAAACTTCGGCGACTTTGAGCGTATCTATCTATCTATCTATCTATCTATCTATCTATCTATCTATCTATCTATCTATCTATCTATCTATCTATCTATCTATCTATCTATCTATCTATCTATCTATCTATCTATCTATCTATCTATCTATCTATCTATCTATCTATCTATCTAGCCGCCTACGACTTTGTGCTCTCCTGGCCGTATCGTTAATGGGATTTATACCAAATTTGGCATGGCATGTAACATGACTGTATGACGAACATAAATGGCTGGTCATATCATGAAAATCATGAATAACTTGTCATGAAAAGTATGATTTACATGCCACGCTCATGGCGCAGCGCTCGCGGCCGTTTCGTTAGCTTGATATACACCAAATTTGGGATTGAGTGACATGACTGTATGACGAACATAAATGACAAGTCGTAATATGAAAATCATGACTTCATGAGCGACATGACTTGCATTCCACGCTCATAGCGCGCTCGCGGCCGTTTCGTTAGCTCGATATACACCAAATTGGTATTGAGTGACATGACTGTGTGACGAACATAAATGACTAGTGGTAATATGGAAATCATGACATCTCATGAGTGACATGACTTGCATTCCACGCTCATAGCGCGCTCGCGGCCGTTTCGTTAGCTTGAGATACACCAAAATTTGGTATTGAGTGAAATGACTGTATGACGAACATGAATGACTAGTGGTAATATGGAAATCGCGACATGTTATGAGCACATGACTTGTATTCCACGCTCATGGCGCGCTCGCGGCCGTTTTGTTAGCTTGATATACACCAAATTTGGTATTGAGTGACGTGACTGCATGACGAACATAAATGATAAGTGGCAATATTTAAAGCATGACTTGTCATGTGCGACATGACTTGCATTCTACGCTCATGGCGCGCTCGCGGTCGTTTCGTTAGCTTGATATACACCAAATTTGGTATTGAGTGACATGACTATATAACGAACATAATGGCAGATAGTAACATGAAAATCTTGGCATGCATGTCACCTACAATGCCATTTACATATCACGCTCATGGTGCGCTTGCGTCCAGTTCGCTAGCTTGACATACACCAAAATTGGCATATCGCGACGTGACTGTATGACGAACACAAATGACCGGTCGTAACATGTAAAACATGACATGCACATTATGTAAATTCATGATTTGCTCCTTCCTGGCTGCTTCGCATTACATCGATTCCCACAGTGCGTGGGATCTGCCGGTTTTTTTCGGTAACATATGTATTAACGCTACCACCTCGACTGCTCCATGCTCCCTATGCATACTCAATTACTTGAGGATACCTTACTATAGTCGCACGGGAAGCATTCGGTAAGTTTAGCATCCAAGATAAAAAGCGGAACACCCAGAACTCAGACACGAGAGACACGATATTTTACGAAAAGGGTCTGCAATAGTAACGGTATCAACAGATACGTCGACAAAAATACTGATGTTACTCAGGTAAATATGATTACATGAGCTTCGTAGCCTTTTCGGTAATTACTTGGAGCAGCGCGTTCAGCGCTCAAGAAACACTTGCTGTTACGGGAGCAAGCCGCAGGGAACAGCTGCGTCAGCACAAATTATGTGCGTTCACCAACATACACGTCTACTTATGATGTCAGAATAAGGACGGGTTGCTAACCTCATTAGAGTTCACAGCGGTCTTCCCCCGAACAAATTATTTGGTGCTGGGTGGCAACCTGCCGACAACTGCCGACATACACATATCGGAATCCGGTGACCTTTCACCTCTGCGACCCAGAAGGTTATCTATTCAACGAGTTAAAAGCTTGCGGAGCCACGCTGCAGCATATGTTATTGGAGTGCGCCAATAGAGAGCCGCAGGAGTCCCCCCACGAACAGGGTAGCCGTGGCAGTCTCGAATGGGAGGCGGCCGTGCTTTCACAACCACGCTGATCAACTGTGCTGTTTGGCCATGCGGCACACCGAGGCGGCCGCCCGTGTCCACAACCTAGAGGACATCTCCTTGGCCGGGCTGCGTGTGGCTCCACCACGCCTGGTATCGCCGGACATCTTCAATTAAAATTTTTACAATTTTACAAACTCTGTACTTTAAGCGTGGGATTGTCAGCCAGCGCCAGTGGTAGCCGTAGTGGTTAATGTCGAACATTCATTTTCGCATGTGGCGTGACATCGCCTGGATGCTGACCATAAAAACCTGAGCAAGCAAACTAAAAAGCCATAATCTTGCCAGGTCGAGATACTTGCTATGAAATAAACGAAGGAAGGGGAACGGTTCGAGGATCCATTCGACCCATTTCAGCGCGATGACCTGCGCGAGTATACGAACGTCAGTTGCTGCATAAACTGGAGCTGAACACAGAAAAAATTCACCATGACAACTTAACAGCACCGGTGTGGCGCTGCCATACCCTAGGGTGCCGGTTCGATTGCCGGCCTGGGCAGCAACATTTCGATGGGACGAACGTGCGAAAAAAAAAAGAGAATTTGTGTACTGAGATTTAGGCTCTTGTTAAGAATTCCTTAAGTGATACAATTAACGCAGAGTCTCCCACTATGGCCTTTGGTCATGATTACGGTTTCGGCAAGTAAATCTCCAGATTTTTCAAAGGTCGAGAGAGCACGCTATGCGCACTATATGCGCTTTCAATGTGCGATAATAGCCACCGACGAGCTGCCTTTTGTAAGATTTCTGGTTATTGTAGCCGTTGGTGCACCAGCCTGCTGTGCTTGAAAGCACTAGAAGCGTCCAGAGGCGCACGAACGCGTAGGCTTCAGAGAGCTTCCGGCGCTTCGTTGTAGGCAACCGCCACGTCTTCGTTAACACCAGAGGAGGCGTTAGGACAAATTTGATGTTCGTTTCGTTCCAGATAATATGATGCAAAATTCCACAAAGGATCGTGAAATCTGGAAGCGCGGTCACAGTACCCAAGTGTTGAGTGATACCAGCATCAGATGATGAAGCACACAAATTGCCTGGATGCAAACGCGGTCGCATTCATTCTTTGCGTTTGAAGAAGTTTTCTAGTGGCGCACACTTTTCTTCCCGCCAACGTATTGCTGTTTCTCATCTTCGCGGTAAAATAAACGCCTGTAATGTCATGCCTCTTCTAGTTGATGGAAATTCGCGCGGAGGCGTGTCCGACCGAATGAATCCAACCAAAACGCAGGTGACCGTGATTCGTGTTTAGAGAAAAAAAACAAAAAAACATAAAAGAGCAGCCAACCGCATTAAGAGCACAGTAGTCGTGTTTTCTGGCTGTACCCCATTGAAGCCCGCATAACTCTCAGCCGTCGGCCAAGTCTGAACGTGACACTGCTGCCATCACAGCTCGGCGTGTGAGGTAAGCTCGCTGCCGAACCATCCGTCATCGACTGCTTCCAGGCCAGACGGTACCTGCACGCCGTTAGGGCGACTCGTTGAAATATTTTGAAATATTAGTATTTTCTCCTGCTTTTGGAAAACCGTAGTTAGGAAAAGTAAAAAAAAAAATGTATGCTTATAAGCAAACAAAAAGAAAACGTTTACCCAGAAAGGCTATGTTAAACCCGGACGTGTTCGCTCATCCAGCCAACGGCCCAAAGTTAGGCATTTCTTTTGGAAGGACGTTCGATGCAGCCTATCGACATAACTTGCTAAGCGATCTAATAAAAATAGGAAGACAATGCGCCGTCACGTTCTGACGTCGGGCGACATTCGCGAGTCGTCGTCGTTATTTAAGACCCTAACGCTTATAGCTTCGCGTTTGAAAATTGTCAAGTGACTGATTATTGCAGCAGATGTGATATTTCAGCTTAATTTAAATACACGTCGAAAAGCGGGCCGCATCCAGCTTTTTCTTGATGTGTGCATCGATTTTTTTTGTCTCTAAATGACGATGGATGGTGGAAGCGTGGATCAAATATTTTCCGCATGCGTTGAACGTTCATTGCAGTGATACGTACTTTAGCGGGTAGATTGAAACGCTGTCGTTTCGTACTAGCGGCGCCAAGCGTTTCGATACCATATACCGTTATTGACAACCATTCATATTATTGAATTTCATCCGATATATTCAATACACGTAAAAACATGAGTTATACTTTCTGAAAGCATCTTCTTATTCTCTTTACGCCGTCCAACATTAATCCCCACGCATACGGCCACATCCTATGAAACATGCAAACTAAGACGCCCAGAGCCGATAAGATGGTGTACCATTTCAAATCGTTGACGCGACATCGTTGACTGGCATATCCCAAACCCGCCGTGGACGCACCTTGCTAACGCTGTCGCTCTGCCAGGCGTGAGCACACGGGGGGCGATTCCCGGCCATGGTGGCCGCATATCGATGAATGGCGAAATGCAAATCAACGCGATTTGCTAAACTTGGGGTCTTATATGAGCCAGCTGCAGGTATGTAGAAACTTTAAGGTTTACATAAAGCGTACAAAATTACCGAGGGCCAATAGAAAGAACACCCCGTTTGTCTTCTATCCGCTCGTTGTTGACGTTTCCTATGGGCTTTATGAATTTAATGAAATGTAAAAACGACAGATGTCCGTTCAATTATATCCTAGGTGATTCAAGTGAATCTGAGGATGCCACTACAGCTAGATCTATATTCATATTGAACGTGGAACGTTGTACGGAAAAAGTTGATTTCGGCTGTCGCTCTGTTTAGCATGCCCTATTTTATGAGCTCGGTAGAACGACGACATAAAAAGAACCAGCAAAATGTATCCGTTATGTGTAGCAGAAAGCACTTCCAGAGAGGTGGGCGAATGGCCACCTCTCTGGAAGCGCCCCTTGGTGCCACACCACCGGTATGGAAGAGGGAGCATATCGTATGCGCGACGGTACATGAATCAACAATCACTAATTAATAAATTGTTAGGGTGTCGTACAAACCCACAGTGAGAATGTGTGTTCTCTGGAGAAATCAATAAAAACACGCCGTCGCAATCCATTCCATTATGTGCATCTGGATGTACAGCTCAAGCAAGGAGGTCTAAGGGGTCTTCTCTTTTGTGTCCACAGATGCTCAATGCGTTTGATTGCTAAGAAGGCAGCAAAATAAAAGGGGTGTCCTGTTAGGCTCTTACAATCCACTGAGCACTAAGTCAAGTATAACACTCGCGGCTGTTGCAATATATTTCGCATTATTAACGTGATAGCGTTAAAGAGCTCGTTTCGCAGTAATTCCGGCGTCGGCGTCGTTGGTTGTGAGCGAAAAATCATCATCTTGTCCGTGACAAAAAAATCGAGAAAAATGCAAATAAAATAAATAATAAAAATTTCCGCGTCCGAGTGAGGATCGAACCCAGGACGTCATCGTGGCAAGCAGGTGTTCTACCACACAGCCACGCGTCTACTTGGAAATACAGCAAAAATAACTTCTACTGCTTGGCAATGCTAAGATGCAAATAAAATTAATAATAAAAATCTCCGGGTACGAGTGAGGATCGAACCCAGGCCGTCTGCGTGGAAAGCAGGTGTTCTACCACACAGCCACGCGTCTTTTTTTTTTTCTTTCATGGTATTTATTACAGGTGTGCATAATATACATCCCAGTGGACAAAATACTCAAGGGCGCCTCTACAAGCGTACATCAGGCTTTGCACAGAACGAAGTTTCAAATAGCAAAGTTTCAAACAGCAATATCCTCTAGAAGGGAATCAGAGCAGTGCACTGTCGCCTCTGCGAGGTTCCAGAAACTATAGAACATTGTTTCATCAGCTGTGAAGACGCCATCCCCTTTTGGGACGTCCTTCAAAGGGCTTTTAAAAAACAAATTAATTTAAATTTGCATAGCATACGTTATCTCGTGCCACCCAAAAGCAATTCTATGCCTGTTGACATGCTTCTACTAATGAGAATGCATAGTTTATGGAAAACTCGCATGTTAGACAGACACGCGGAACCAATTGTATCATCACGGATGCATTTTATACAAATGGCTCTACAGCTAAAAGACATTTATCAACAGCTAGAGTTCCAGCCGGACTGGTCTCCATTGTTCACAGCCACGCGTCTGCTTGCAAATACAGCAAAATCACTTCCTCTGCTTGGAAATGCAGTGAAAATAACTTTCATGCTTTACAAACACACCCGTCCTGTATGCAGGCGTCACAGTACAACATGTAATATCACAGTAGTATTGCGTGGTACAAGCGTACATTGACATCGGGCGTCAGAACATGTGAATATCACAACGACATTGTCGTTTAAAGCCAGTCACCCATTACAAAAGGTACACACGTTACTGCGCGTACTCCCTTAAGACCCCGTAGTGGGCACATAGCAAGTTCGAAAACATTTCCCGCGCTTAATTGCTCGTGGTTTAAAGCATGCTGCCCATTACATAGTATGCACTAAGTGATTGAAGTACGCACTAGGGACAGGATATCGCTATCGCGTTCAACTCTTAAAGGCGAAGCTTAAGGGTCCCCCAGTTTTTTTTAGGCAGTGAGAATAAATGGTTGTTCCCAGATATCTGTCTAACTTTCCATGTACTGAGGTATTCAACACACTCTGCCACACCCTCTTTCCCTTCACTAATGAACGCTGCTTACTTTACGACAAGATCTTGTCGCATCTCGGTATAAGGAGACGAAAGGAGTACACGGGAAGAGTGCAAAGAGATTTAACTCAGTATATAAACTGTACATAGAAAAGATCTAACAAATTATGCACCCGGAAAAATATTTTCACCATCCGTGCACTTTAGCTTTCATCTAGGCACCCCAATTAATAATACTAGCTAACTATAGATTCAAGTATTATGGAGGAATATTCTGGTTTGACCGATTTGTATCCCTGACAGTGCTGACTGTGTCAATTGTGGCCGCGAAGAAACCATTCAGAATGTCCTGCACCATTTTCCTCGCTCCAACTCCCCGAGACAACTTGGCACGCCTTTACGAGTGGCTACTTTCTAAGCAGACAATCTCGAAGTGTCATCTGATACGGTCTTCACGCCAGAATGCAACAAAGTCAGGGGAAAAGTTTATCCACCCAAGCGGTCTCAATGAACAACTCTGACATTACCGTGTTTCTTTATGTATGTGTGTGTGTGTGTAAGCGCCTTTATTATATTTTCTCTCTCTTTGTCATACGGAGTTTCTCATGTACTTTTTATAGGTGGGGAGAACCGCCATGGACAATGAAATAAAAAAGCGAGACGAAGCAAATAGGGTGCCGAGCGCTTTAATGCGGCGCCTCTTGCATGGTAGCCAATGTTGAATATCAACCAATTTAACCAATTTGTTGCTCTTTTTTTTAATATTATTTCTTCATTGCTGATTTCTAATGGTTGGGTAGCGTTATACCACACAACTTTACTTCCTGAAATACGTTCTCTAGGGGTATCACGAAAGAAATTTGAGATAAATATAACTATATCATCACAAATGCAATGAATGTTGCGAAGAGGAGCGAGCGTCCTCTGTGGACATCGATGTAAAATATATGTTCGATTTTATTTATTTATTTATTAAGTTAGTTATTTAGTTGGTTAGTTAGTTAGTTAGTGTCTGACGTGTGACCAATACTCGCAGTTGTGTTTTTGTGTGTCATGAGGATGATAATAATCTTTCCCGTTCCAGTGCTACATCTTGTTTATGTGTTTGTATGACTATTTCCAAAGGTGTCGACAACGCACTTCACCTCGCAATGTTTCATAGGCAAGAGCAAAGTTTCTTGGGACCTTTCTAAAGGCAACCAAGATGCTTGTGTCGTGCTGAATATGTCTTTATAGTCGTGCATTTCCTCAATCTGTTTCCATTTTGTTGGAAGGCCTGTCACCTCGTTCATTGGGGCACCCTGTGAAACAATTGCCGTCTTAGCCCCCAGCAACTTCACTTGACGGGCCTCAATAAAAAAGACATCCACAGAACTTACAGTTTTTTATGTCTTGAAGAATTCCTCCTTACGATAGCACTAGACAGGCTTGAAAATGTCTTGTTTCATACAGTCAACTAATACGTTATGGTGTAACGTCTGGAATTGCTGACGGTGCTCGAATAACAGCTACAAAATCAGAAAAGGAAGGCGTAATCACATAGTGTGCTGTCTGCTCCGTCCTATTCTTTTGTACTGCTTGATATGTTGTTAAGAGTGGACCATTCACGTTTACACACTTGTTCAATGCAAAATATACTCTTTGTGCGTCCTTGCTCCTAGTTGCGGACTACCACTACAAGCCACGGGTGCAGGGTGCCTTCGTGATCCGCGGAAATACGGCTGTCCTAAAGTGCCACGTACCATCGTACATTCGCCAACACACGGTGGTGGACGCCTGCACCTGCTCTGACGGCTTCACTATAAATGTATCGGGCAACAAACGTGCGCATCTCATGACTCCTCGCATTTCGTGTGAAGGTTAACAGTACGTTTGGATAAGTTAGAGCGCGAAAAAAGACGACACACAAGAAGAGACGACGACAGCACGTGCGCTGTGCAAGAGCACTTGCTGTCGTCGTCTCTCCTTGTGTGTCGTCTTTTTTCGCGCTCTAACTTATCCAAACCATGAACCAACATGCCCAGCAAAGCATTTTATTAGGTTAACAGTACATTGGACAGCTTCTTTTCGAGTGCTCCAAAGCCCCGGTGACGCGCGTCACATTCGGCAGGTCGAAGTCGAGCGCTTTAAATACGTTGGGCTGGGTTCTTTCAGAGCACCACGCTCCTGGTCGGGGTGCCCTGAGACACTCTCACTTAGATGTCGACCCGGGAGCAACATCGGATAACCTGATTACTCTATCCCCTCGTCCGTTTGAAACAGGTGTTGTGACGCGTGTGCTTTTGAAGTCTCCGATTGCTCTGGCAAGCGGCTGCACGTCCTAATGGGACACCCGTTCTCTGCCTCGGATCAAGAGTGGACTCCGAATTGTTGCAATCGCATTTAGATTGCAACGGCGCCCAGCCGAATGTGCCATAAGTAAATGTGGGCCTCTTGCAATAATGCATGATACCGAGTGGTGCGCTTCCACTTCATCAGTTAATCGCAAGCGACGGGCACCATGCCCATTCCAAATCAATGGCTGCAAGTTGGACAGCAATGGTACCTGAATAGTTGTGCCAGGTTCTATTTTGTTACAAATGTATATTTATTGTAGACCGTGTCACTTCAATTCGTTTCCAAAAAATACGCGCTAGGTTTCACTAATAAAAGTTGATCAGGTAGAAGGGGTCAACTATTCAATTCTGCCACTTCACTTGTGCCGCGGCAAAGTTTTTCTAATTCGAGCAATCATGCTTGATAACTAGAATGATGGTATATTGCAGTCAGTGAATAAAATTGTATTCATAGTCGAAAAATCCCTAAATTCACGAAGCATTTAATACCAAGTCGGTGCAAGAATTATGCTACGGGTATCTCGTAATTGCGTTCACGGGATACTTTTCCACACTCTAGAGATAAATTTCGCATTACTGGAGAGAAGACGTGCAAGCGCACTTGCTTTTTTTTATGGTGTTAATGTAATACGGTTTCCATGTTAGCCATAGGTTAATGAATGAGTCACGTCTACATGAAGTTACTTATGCGATGGGATGTACATTACAGAAGAAACGCGTGTGTTCTAAGTTATTTTGTTTTGCTGAATATATCCCTTTTCTAATTCCTCTTTCCACTTTGTAGTAATACGTCTGAATATTTAGTCTGTAATAAAAGTTATATACGACGTCTTCTAGTTAATGACATCAGGAACTGTATTTCACTGATTATAAACCTTTAGATAATTACGTACATCTTCTTTTCAGAAGCACTCGCGCAATCGCATAAGCGCAGGTCGGGATACAGACGACAGACGGTTTCTCCAAGAATGGTCTCGGCAAACGAGGTTTCAAGGAACGCGGAACAGTTATCTTGGGTCAGGTGTTTCTTCCCTTATTTGCCGGTAAACTAGTTCAATGCAAAGTGTTTTGGACGTGCGTTGAAGTGAAGCTTTGTAGAACCGATACCACGTTAAGCCTCTCACTGATCAACGTCTACTGCCGCTGTGCTCCCGTAATTGGATGCGCTCGTCGAAAGCGTACGCTGCACCTGACACACCTTGCCGTCGCTTTCAGGTCTCTCTGCGCTCTGCAGCTGTACGTTCTAACGATCTAGAGAATGCGAATGGATCTATACTTGCATCAAAGTGAAATATTTAAAGGAACTTAGCAACTGAGATCGGAGGCGCAGGTGGTTTTTCGGCGAGGCAGACGCTCGACGCATACGTTTTGTTTTTCATTTACGCGAGCAGCCAAATTGGTGGCTCTGGGAGACAGCGGCTGAATGTGGGCCAGACTCGCTTCAGAGGTGGGTCCGGCTTTGAGAAAAGGTGATAAGACATTCAGGACACGCGCCATTCACCGTGGCTATTTGTAGCTCAAAAGTACTAGAAATAGCCTGACTCTATACCCGTCAGCTGAGGAGTTAGCCGAGAACACACCGAGGCGACACTTGTCATTGTTGAACGCACTCTGTCATTGCGACTCTTCGGACAGCCTATGACACACTACTGTGGTGATGTCACACTACTGTGGTGATAATCTCCAGCTCTAACGCTGACATTCAGCCTCATAGTAGGATATCGGGAAAGTACGTAAAAAGACGTAAATTGCTGACCTCCTAACGCAGGTCAGCAATGCAGTCTTATGGGTACGCTGCGATTCAAATCATCAGGTGAGCCGCGCGCGAATTCCGCAGCAAATTACATTTCTCTCTCCAAGCGCTACACTCGGTTTCCAGTCCGTACCCTGTTCTCGCGTCTGTACTCGTGAACCCAAAACTTCAAGATGAATATAGCTTTCTGAATGTTGAGGTTGCTGACCCGCAAGCCGCGGGATCGTATGCCGGCCGCGGCGGCAGCATTTTCGATGGAGGCAAAATGCTCGAAGCCCGTCTACTTACATTTTTATGCGCACGTGAAAGAACCCCAGGTGGTCGAAATTTCCAGAGCCCTCCACTACGGCGTCTGTCGTAATCAAAGCGGGGTTTTGGGACGTTCAATCTCATCGCCTATTATTGTAATTATTATTATTATTATTATTATTATTATTATTATTATTATTATTATTATTATTATTATTATTATTATTATTATTATTATTATTATTATTATTGATTGGTGAGGCTGGAGATTCTTTCGTACCAATGATTTGCAGCTCCCAAAAGAACGTTACATAAACAAATGTATATTCCCCGCATAATTATGTAGCCATTCTGTTGTGTCCTGATATAACCTTATTGCTGGGGAGAGATTGAGGTGCACTGTGGCGGCTGTGGTAACTATGCAGCACAAGAAGCGCTATTGCGAAAAGTCTGAGCGGGTTATATGAGTCCCTGGTGTGCATCGGCTTTCTCCTGCTTCAGCTTGAACGACTGATAAGCACATTGCGGGCAGCGTATTTTCAAGCAAATTCAATGACCTGAACAGCAAGCGACGTATGGCAAGGCATCTTTAGTCGCGAAATGCGTAAAAGAGTAAAAGTATGGAATGGGAAGCGCACGGGTGCCTTAGGATACAAGAATATGCATTCGTAACTAATACCGCATTGGGCTTAGTACTTGGTAGGTACCTACTAACGTCCGTACAGTTTTTTTTTTAAATAGGGGCGTAGTACAGCAGTTACGCGCAGTGCCACGTAACATGAACGTGGGAGAAAGTGAAACAATAAAGAGTTGACCGTTGATCGAAAGAGGAACTACTCAGACAGTTACTTTTTGCGTGCCTCTTTATGAGAAAGAAATATACATTTTTATTTATTGAGCTTCGAACAAACAATGTAAGCGATGATGCTTCTGCGATCATGTAATCATCCAATCACAGTGTCTTTCCCTCCGACTACGTAGTTTACCTTGAGCAGAACAAGAGATTTCTGGCTGTCTTTGAAAGGAAATCGGCAATCCCCTGTTGCGTACAGTGCTATAATATTTGGCCCCCCATGTTCACACGAGCACTCACAACTCATCTAGTGAGTTTTCCATGTGTGTTGTCATGATCATCATCATCAGCAGCAGCAGCCTGACTACGCCCACTGCAGGGCAAAGGCCTCTCCATGCTCCGCCAATCAACCCGGTCCTGTGCTGTGTGTGTTGTAGGGCCCCCTTAATCCATAATCAAATCTACATAAAGGTCCAGCAAAGGAAAGAGCCGGGTTTTTTCCAGTGCGTCGAGCTTACACGAACACCAACGCAGTGATCTATTCTTATAGTTCTTGAAAAAGAAGCACTCTAAGAAATAACAATTCAGCTGAAAGTAAATGTCTACTCAGAATAAAACATGGCTTTGGCAGCCCGGTTTCGATACCCGTCTACTGTAGCGTTGAATGTTCCTTTCTGGTGGGCACATGGCAAGCAAGGGTCAATAGTTTGCAAGAGTAGGGGAGCGCGTTGGTGAATGAAGCAAAACAAATCAAAGCATAAATGTTTCAAACACGTTGTCTGTGATCATTTTTTTAAACAGCGTAACAGCGCAGTTATTTGTGCGTCGATATTTCAGTCATATTATGGTCTTGATCTAAATTAAACAATGTGGCGAAAGACTAATTCTTTAGTGTGCGGCGGCGCTGATGAACGGTTGGTAAATGACAGGGAATACCTAACAACAACTCCTGTCTCTCGCATGTGTTCGTCTTTTTTTAGCGCTAAAATTACCATGTTAGATAGGGTATACAGTCGTGGTCACCTAAGAATAGATGCTAGACAAAAACAGGGACGTTAACATCGCATCAAGTAACAACCAATCACCTCGTGTTGCATCACAATAACATTGCATCAGCTAGCGCAGGGGTAATTTGAGATAACCGAGAAAAATCATAGATCCCATGATCGCAGTTGTAACGTTGGCGTTGGGCAGAGTTTCTAATGTGGTCTAAAGATTTCAATATAGCATGTATACGGAAAGGCTGTCCTGTCTTGTCGTCTCTTGACGTCACACATCTTTTCAGCTTCGTTTGCTCGCGGCGTCATGCTCAATTTAAGTTCAACTCTTTTCGTAAAACTCGAGGTTTCTCGTAGGAATGGATACTGGTAAGATGTAGATTTTATTTATTTTTCTCATTAGCGATAGTGGTAAACTGTCATTCATTATCTGCGAATACCTGCCATATGCGCTCCACACTGTTATAATTATTTGAGTTACTTCAGCCTGGTGGTTCGGTTCGGCAGTTATTACCTATCTATGTAACAGCCTTTGTTACCTTTAGCAGTGCCAGTTCCTCGCTACCTATCGCAAGGCATTGCTCTTTTTTGCAAGACCGTTCCAGGTTGTTTTAATTTTTTTGCATACTCATTTAAGACATACCGTTCCGCTTTTCCTGTCCTATTAAGTAACCATGATTTGCAATTCGTCCCTGAGCTCTTCATCAAGGCAATGTCAACTGGGAATCACAGGTTACTAAGATACTCTCCGTTAACTCGTCTCCCTAACAGTTCGCAATCCAGGGCTCTTAAAACCTCCAGTAAGCACACGGTGAACAGCATTGGAGAGATCGTATCACTTTGGCTTACACCCTTGCTTATTAGGATTTTATTTATTTCTTTATGCTGTACGATGGTGTCGGTTGAACGGCTGTAGATTTCCTCGAGTATGTTATGTGTGAAGAATGGTCTGTCCAGTATTTCAATTGATATGATCGTAGATTGAGGCAGATGGATCAGTGCTCCTGTCCATGCGTCCGTGTGCAAACGCGGGTGAGAAACTTGACGTGCGCTCTTGTTTCATTGCTCCATTATGGGCGGCTTCTGTAAGCTACTCTTCGCCACAATAAGACTAGCTATGCAGTGAAGACATGATGTGACCGAAACTCATCGCCACGGTGACCCTTCTCAAATTTGCAAATGAACTCCTCTGCGCTGATGATTCTCCCAGCTGATAGCAGTCGTGACCTCTGATAAAATAAACACGAAATGTGACCTGTACATGATGAAAGTCAGGATGAAATCATCGCAATGATCATGATGCTGACCTTGCTTCTTGCACATGGTCTCATCACGAAAGCCACGTCGAGGATTGCGAAGTCGCAATGCGTGCAAGCTGTTCTTGTACACGTTGCTCATGATAATGACTGCGCTATACCACAAGCCCGGCAAACTGCCTCGTAAGAAAGCTTGCTTTACAGTTATGAGTAAAATCTAGAAACCTACCCGTTACGAGTGCGTTAGGGCTTGTCTTGTGTACTATTTCAGTCGCAGTTAGGAAATGTTACGGTGAACCTAGACTGCTTGATAAGGGAACTGTCGCGCGTGGTGTCACTGATTTCATCTTAATACGAATACTGATGCGCACGACCGATGATAGAAACGTGCAGTTCGATAAAGCGAGGGGTTCGCTGAGGAACAAATAACTACCGTAAAATCCCGACCAAGCACCCCCTTGCCCTTTTCGGGAGATTTGAAATACGCGTCAATGAGCGAGCAAATGCCATCACCCGTTCCATCCCGTCATTTTCTTAACCTTTTCTCCGCTAGAAAATCATGCAGCAGTGGTTTCTAGGAACCCAAGTTTTGAGAGTGTCATATTGTCACGGGTATTGATACTTCCCGTAACAATATGTATGAATACGATTTTTATGTTTTTTTTTTTTACAGTGCGGTGCCTCGAGGTTTCATTCTACGTTGTAACAAACTCTCGATACATTTGGAGAACGCCTTCACCCCTTGTCATAACTAGGTCTCCGTGTTTTCGGAGTTTATTTTTTTTTTAATTCGGAGAGTGTTTTTCAGAATTTACTTTTTTTGGAGTTAATTTGGCGTATACCGGATTTTATTTCTCGTAAATTTCCAATTCTCCGAAATTCGGTGTATAATTGTGCATTATAAGTTGTCGCAATAACTAGTTATTAATTTTATTTCCAATGGGAATGCGTTGCATTGTTGCTGATAATCCTGTTTTTCCATCCTTTCATTTTGTCTGACTTCTTGTGCATTTACCTTGTCCATAAG
Source organism: Rhipicephalus appendiculatus (assembly GCA_030522465.1). Classification (NCBI taxonomy): domain Eukaryota; kingdom Metazoa; phylum Arthropoda; class Arachnida; order Ixodida; family Ixodidae; genus Rhipicephalus; species Rhipicephalus appendiculatus. The sequence continues at coordinate 22,242 of JALIZH010005320.1, read as the reverse complement.
GATGTCGATGTGCGCTGCTAAAGTGTACTTTCGGAAGGAGCATGGGATAGTCAAGATGCTTCTCAGCTTTTTCTCTCAGCATCCATCATCTTGCTGGTGAAAAATAAATTACTTATTATTATTATTATTATTATTATTATTATTATTATTATTATTATTATTATTATTATTATTATTATCAATACTCTGAAATATAAGATGAAATTATATCTGAACACGAAAAGCTGTGAACACACAAAGTGTATTTTAAATTTTTAAATGTCTGGAAGGATTTAACGCGCGAAAACATATACATATAAGCAAAAATACTTAAATACAGAACTCCTACGTTTTGCCGTATTACGACCTTATAGCTTGTTGTAATAGACGGAAGCTTACATTACAAGGTTGCTGCCGCTGATGGAGGTTCGCTGTTTTCGATTTATGATTGTCAGCTTGGAAAGTGCCCTTTGAATGTCGAAAATACTCTTTTAAAATCGGAGCTTGTGGGATAAATTCGAATTGTCAAAATGTTTACCGTCGAGTGCTTATCGGATTTTTTCGGATTTATCTGTAAAGATGGAGCCCTATTCACAGCAAATGAAATTTCATAAGAGGATTCCCTCCGTCCGCTTAAGTAAAAAAGCGCCATGCCTGCGCGCAAAGCGCAGTACAGTCACAGCGAAAGCTTGAAGAGCGGCATGGGATGACGATAATCTTTCTTGCAAGCACGAAAGTTTACAGTTACACTTTACTAAAGCAGGGCAATAGCTGTAAGAATATAACAAAACCTTTACGCTTAGTAAATATTTCACTAGATGTCATTTTTACTTGCTCACCTTTTTCTACAATGCTACTTACTCATTCGCAAGAGTATAGCTCTTCCTCCGGTTAACAAAGCTGCAGAATAGTTTGTCACTGACGCACACAGAAAAGAGATAGAGTACTCTTCGACATTGATTTACAAAGGCATTTTAAAAATGGTTTGAACATTTCGCATACTATGCTTTGTGAATATTAGATGTCTCATGGTAATAGTAACCATTACAACGCGTTAAAATTGTCGCAAATGATAGCTGGACTCGTGAAGGCAACTTTTCTAGTAACTACCAAGGCCCAAGGGTGATGGAATAATATTCGTGTCAACAAAATGTCAACGTCTTAAATAAACTATAATAATCTACAAATAATAATGGCAGACACACAGTAAACAGTAATGGTATGTATATTAATTGTATTGATAAAACAAGTCGGGTAAACAATCTGAAAATGCACAAAACTGCATGAACGAACCAAGCCAAGAAAAGCATTGTTGGCATCACACACACACACACACACACACACACACACACACACACACACACACACACACACACACACACACACACACACACACACACACACACACACACACACACACACACACACAAACACACACACACACACACACACACACACACACACACACACACACACACACACACACACACACACACACACACACACACACACACACACACACACACACACACACACACACACACACACACACACACACACACACACACACACACACACACACACACACACACACACACACACACACACACACACACACACAAGTGAAAAAAGCAAGTCAGGAGAGAAGAGCGTCGTTATATGCGGTTGCGTAAACCATTTCTTTCAGCAAGAAAAGTGACATAAAATGGGCATGGAGAGGCGAAGGGGTGGTCGCTTCGTACGTGATGGTTTTCTTGTATTTTTTTGTACGATTTTGTGCCAGCTGATATAAACGCGCGACAGTCTTGCCTAATAACACTGAATGGTGCGTGATATCAGGGCTGCACAACAGTGTACTAGGGTCCAGGAAACGTCTGCATGCTCAGAACTGAGAGAGTGTGAGGCATTGCGCCAACTCGATTCTGTGACAGCCTGCACGTAGTCGTTGCGTAACCAGCTAGCATAAGCAGCACAGACGACGTCGCTCACTTCATAATATGCGCCATCTTCTGATACGTCACTAAATCAAACAAACTTTTATTTATTTAAGTCTCAAGGGGGCTTACTATGTGTTTTTTTAATGGTCTCACTATACTGTTACCCTGCTCATACTGCTACAAGTATTAGCGCCTAAAATTCATTGAATTCTACGAATGTCTTTACGTAAGCAGTCCTTCGACGTAGCTTGTTTTACAAGTATGGTGAATGAGTGCTAGATTGGTAACAGAATACACAAACAGGACGAAAAAGGGCTAGCTTGATGCAATGAAGAACCGTACGAGAGGAAAGTTTAACAAAGAAAGCAATTACAGCGGCTTCTGCTGACGAAATCCAATTAATAAACGAAAAGAAATAACGCGCTAGTCCATAATATAACACCACCACCTATATTCACACATGAAAAAAAAAAGTATTGCGGTTCGTTTTGAGAATGCTGTGCGTCGGTTGAAAAAACAAAGATAATTGTATCAAGGATACTATTCAAATACATAAATACCTTATGTTTATACATTAGTCTTGAAAAGTCGGAAAGTGAATAATGGAGCTCGGACAAAAGAAAAATAGAAGAAACGGCGGAGCAGAGTTCGGCTGTTCGCTAGAGATTTATTTTATTTTATTTTTGATAGATTAGCTGTCAAGTGCCGTGCCCAGCGATGTAGTCTAAGCCGCGCCGATAAGCTCGCAATTCCTGACCTATTTATTAAGGCTAGGCGCAAGCGCGTCCTTCGAGCTTACATTTTTTTTTTCATTGGAGCGATCATTCCTCCGTTAGTCGCAGATATTGGAGACCGTTTTTCCATTATGCAGTGTTGATAATTCGCATAGTACTTTGGTACGTCTACAATAAACTAAACGTTACCTGTTCAACGAGTAAACGAAAGAAAAGTAATGGATTAAAGGCTCTTTTTTACACAACCTAATGAAATACAGGAGGCAATGAAGCACATCAAGGCATAGGGGGCATCACTTGTGTTTAACTGTAGTCGAATATTTATTACATAAACGGAAATCAATTGAAAGAAATTAATGGAATGCACCGGTATTGCATCAGTCGACATGGCAAATGTTTTTAGCTACAAGACAAGTCAAATGTCGAACAATGTTTTTACTGCCTTAGCAATGGAGCTCTTGTTGATCAGACATAAACGACACGAGATGATACTAACTTTTGACGTGGGCGTGCTTTGATTGGTATGTTTCTCAAGAAGAATGCTATCAATGAATATTAATGAAGAGCCGTACACTTTCAACGATTCAATAACACGTGCTTGCTGGGAGCCGTTGGCAACTCAGTAACATTCACCATGCTCTAACTCTCAAGAGCAAAAGTAGTTTTTCTGCTACACCGAGCGCTCTTTCAGCATTGTAATATACGTCTGAACAAGATACACTTCCTATCCCTATGTGATGGGAAATTTTACTCCAATGCGCTCCGCATCCACGTGCCCCCACTGCAGCAACAATTATATAATTCACTGTGAGCGTAATACGCCCAGCTCTCCACTCGCATATTGCCTCCAAGAAAAGCTGTGGCTTACCCAGCCAATCAGGCCTTGCTGCTTAATAACCCACGTTTGTTTTGCCAATGATACTACCCGGGCAATGGTGCCACTTCCGGTCTGGCCGAACAATATCCGCTGTGGTTTATATCTCCATTAAGCAGCGTTGCTTATGGAAGGAGAATGTCAGCGCAAAACAAAAGTGCCGGGCGTTCCTTCGTCCAACAGCACCGTTGCGAGGCGGCCCTTGCAAACAAGCGTAGCCTTTATCGACCGGCGCTCAATTACGTCCGAGAACCGAACAATGAGCTCCTGGCGTGCGCGAGCACGCCGCTCGGCTCAAGCAGGGTCCCGGGCATTCGTTGGCCGGAAATGGCTACTTGTAGAGGATGTGGCCTCTGACCATATTGTTGCAGCGCCTAATTTATTGCTGCTAAGACGTTCGGTGCAAAGTGGATCGTGCTTGCTGTGTCGCTAAGTGGCGCGGTAAGAATGGAAAACTGGTATAATTATTTTTGTCTGATGCAAAAAGCAGTTGTGTCACTCGCACTTACTCCTAATCGTGGTTTTGGACGTAAAACCCCACAAACTGTAATTACACATTATTTGTATGCACCATTTTGCAATAAACTATGTTCTCTCGATGGCGGACTCGTCGGCGATCACTCGTTTCTGTTATGGCAATCGGAATTTTATCGAGGTCACTTCGCGTAGCTATGTTTCATTGCTACTTTTAACCATTGCATTTTGTTGTTTCACGCATGATCGCCGTTGTTACCTGTTGCGACGGAAGTGTTTCGCTGCTAAGCACGTGGGTAAAGGTCCTACATCCGGCATGGACGAAGTAAAAAGTTAGCAGAGAGCATCGCGCATTGCGATGGAAAGAAAGCAACAAATAAATTATAAATAAATTGAAAACCTTTCTCTATCGGGAAAATGAGGGCAAGCGAAGCTTGGCGTGCGGATGCCTGAGATGCAATTTTTCTTCATTTTTCCTCTGCGAGGGACCCGCATCGTTGAAAGTTCTGACACTCTCGTGTAGGTATGTTTCTACCCATATACATCCTCCCTCTCTCTGTGATTCTTTTTCTTTCCGACTTCTCTGTCTAACCCTTCTCCCTGCGCAGTGAAGGGTAGGAAACATATTTATTTGCGGTTAACCTCCCTGCTTTGCTGCATTATATTTACCTCTCCCTCTCTCTCTATCCTTTCTTGTTGTGTGCAGCACTTTTAACAGGGTTATTCAGGAACGCGCTTCTTTCGAGTCTTTTGAATGGTATTTTGTGTTCATTGGAGGGAGGAGGGGCGGGATAAACTTTACCCAGTACAGAGATCCGACGGCAGATTCGACCAAGGTGGTCGGCGTCCCATTTCTGGATGCCGTTGGCCTCAGATGACAGCTTGGCCCAGTTCGCCAGGCGTCGCTAGTCGTATCAGGTGGTGCTCTTTCTGCTCGGCGTTTGGTCGAGTGAGAGGCGGCATTGATGGTATGTGCGCATACTCCCATACCACGTAGTAGAGTGTATTCGTTGAAGAGCAGGATATGCAGTCGTTTCTGTAGCTTCGTGGATACATAGCGTCGACAAGGCAACCGTGAGGGGATATGTGCCGGTCTGAAGTTTCCGAATGAGCACTGTCAATTTTCCAGTGAGGTTGGAATGCATGGTTGGTAAGTCCTTCTAACCAATATGTATTGCCTAAAATGGCAGACTGTTTTCTCGGTTCGTTGGAGGGAACTCAGCGCTCAGTTTTTTGGGACGCTTGCATACTAGTTAACTTTATTCCATTTGATTCGGACATCGCATCGTAAGTCAGGACACCCAGCCCATTATGTACTATTTCTCCATAGTTTGGCAACGCCGTAGACACCAGTAACACTTTGTTGGTGTAGGGGCGTGCAAGCGCTGCTGAGCTTCTTGCGAACTACTGGCCTGTCTGAACGACTCGGACTGGGACGTTTTCGTGTGTGTGTGTGGGTGTGTGTATGTGTGTGTGTGTGTGTGTGTGTGTGTGTGTGTGTGTGTGTGTGTGTGTGCGTGCGTGTGTGTGTGTTTTTTTCTTCCTTATTTATTTTCGTCTCTCTCTCTTTCAACCCCTGTTCCCCAACCCCAGAGCAGGGTAGCATACAGATCCTAGCATCTGATTAACCTCCCTGCTTTCCTCTTTTCTTTCAATCTCTCTTGGTGGTGTTGCAGCATCATAAAAGGCGGTAAAATAGATAACTGAAACATTCATGTGGATACACATATTTGGGCGTGTTGACAAACGGAACTCGAAAACATATTCAGCGCTAGCAAACTAGGACGTAAGAGACACAACACAACAATGCGCGTGTTGTGTCGTCTCTCTTACGTTCTTGTTTGCTAGCGCTGAATATGTTTTCGACTTATGCGTAGTGTAAACACAATGGAATAACAGAGTCAAGCATACGCAAAATACAATATTTACGCGAAATTCAACATCTAGTACAAAAAAAGAACTATTTTAGCGACCAGTCGCGGATGGTCAATATGGAAAAAAAAGAAAGAAGCGATAAAACACGAGTCGGCAGCATGCCACACAATTCGCTACAATTTCTCTCCTCACTTCTTTTGCAGGCAACAAATTATAATTTTACTTAATCAATGTTCAACATCGCAGCCTTGTTTTTGTAATTGTGAGAAAGGCAAATAAGTGCTTCAAAACAAAAGTCGCGTCGGTGTATCCATGTGTTTGGCAGTCATGTCGCAGCTAGCAAGCCACGCTTGCGACGGGGAATGCACACTCAAACTATCATGACAGCGTATGCATGCGCAATACGAATATACCGAAGGTAGGAAAAACATTCAGGCCGGACAAATTAAAGATTACGATTCATGCGAACATGTTGTCCGCCTCATACATTTCGTAAGTCGTGCATGCAGCCATGTTCATTACACAACGCACCACCATCGTTCACAACATGTACAAAAAAGTGTACAGAGCACGGGAACTGTGGCGCAAGCTCACAAGCGTCCTCCATCAATACCGAAGACATGGTGGAGCACATGTGCGTGCCTATAGGCAGTTAACACGGCTCGCTCTTTTTGTTTAGCTGCTTGCCGGACCGCTTGTGCTGTGTCCACAGCCAAACACCTGCTAGCGTGACCGATCCGACATAGGAGAGTTGCATGGCAGATACAGTGTATGACTCTGTAGGCGAGTAATAAATGTATATTCCCTTGCACGACCGTTGTCACCAGCCGTTGTGAAGCTGAACTCCTGTTTGATAGGATAACCTAAGCGTGCGTGTTTCTTGCTGCATCTAAATGTGGACTCGAACTGCTCAGTGCACGAATGTCAAATCACATGTTGGCGTACAGCTTGTCATGTGCATCGGATGCGTGGATATAATGGGGCTGAGGTAAGGAGGGGGGGGGGTGCAGCGGTAAAGTGGTAATTGGGAATTACACCAAAGTAATTTCATGCCTCCATGTCCAGTCTCTTCACGTATGCTATGTCTTTAATGTCATTCGAATTTCGTTCGTGTCGATCCTATCATATTCCTTCTCGTGCGTCCAACTCTGGTGGCAAATGTTGCACTCAATTTCGCGCACCGCGTGCAACCCATGTAATGCAGGTTCTCAATAAGTCATGGCGTGATTACTGCGCACTGACTCAACAAACAAAGGTGCGCCGACGTACATTGTACAGTTCACATCGCGGTCCGAAAGACATCGTCCTGAAAGCTTGAAGCTTATAGCCATGCCACACAGAATATATGTCATTCGTTGCGAATGATATTCATGTCAAATGTGATTGATATCTTGCGTTCTCGGTTGCCACGCCTATACAAAATGACATTCGCAATTGATATCGATATTTATTAGCAGGCAGTTATGATAACAAAAATTCACAAATCCTGCTGTTATTCTACTTATTTTATCTTTATTTTTAGTAATACAAGGGGCGTTCAAATGAAACGGCGCGGAACGAAACTGTGGGTATAAATTGTTTCTAGGCCCTAGCTAGGTGATGCAGGTTGTTTGTAGGTTGCTTCTGGGTTGTTACTAGGCTTCATTCTGGTCATGCTAGGTTGTTTCTACGTTTATTCTCAGCGCAGAGAGGGTCGGGTTAAACGACAGACAGCCACAGGCCCGACACGGTTGTCCAAACTCAAGAGAAAGAAACTTGCACTGAAACCAAGCGTCCACACCTCTCATGAACGTACGGACACGTTGTCGTTGGCGTAGGCCTTCCACCGCTTCGTGGTCTTGGTTTTTGTCTGCAGCTGAAAATTTTAGTTTCAGAACCCTTCCGCCACCTTGCGGGATTCCGCAGAACTGATTTGCAATATTTTACTTCCATGGGCTTTTTTGTCCACGGGCCAATTCTTCCTCGCGCTGTTAATCGCTAGTATCCTAATTAAGTTGACTTGGGGAGCGACTGCCCCGGATTAGCGTTGGTCCTCTGTTTGAACATTGGGTTAGGACACAATTTTCATCTACTAGGGAGCTTTTCCTTCGGAAAAATCGCCGATGATTTCCCCGCCGCTGAGTGCAACATCTAATAATATTAGTAATAATAATAATAATAATAATAATAATAATAATAATAATAACAATAGTGAAAATAATATTTATAAATGAGTTTTTCGTGCCAAAATTACCATATGATTAGGGGGACGCCGTAGTGGAGGGCTCCGGAAATATTAATCATCGGGTGTTCTTTCACGTGCTCTGACATCGCACAGTACCCAGGCCTCTACCCTTTCGCCTCCATCAAAATGCGACTGCCGCGGCCTGGATCGAACCCGCGACCGTTGGGTCAGCAGCCGAGCACCGGGACCACTGTACCACCAAGGTGGACTAGTGCTATAAACGGGTGGAAGCCCGTTTTTTCTTTCATAGAAACACCCTTACTTCACCACTATTCTTGCCTTAAAATACGCTCAATGGGTGTCTTGCTGGGATTACACCCTTGTCGCACCCTTTGTTTCTTTTAAAAATATTACTCAAACTTCGTGGGGAAAGTACAAGGCACATTCACAAACCGCCCTCACCCCCGCCTCCTCACGAGACAAGCGCGCGTGCACGAGCGGCCGCGATGTTTAGGGCAAAGTACAGGTGGTACAGGTAGGAGACGAGCGCGCATCACAATTCGGCAGATGAATGAGCTGGAAGACGAATGAGCTTTAAAGTTCGCCCTTCGTGCCATCTCGCGGGTGATGAAGTAAATACGCTGTAGCGCGTCCGACCTCTGCGTACCGCCAGCGGTAAATGGTGTAAAGGAATAGCTCGCAGTTAGTATGCTGAAGGACGTATACTCCGTGACAGAGTTGGTTAATGCGGCGCGTTGCGGCGCGTGGCAGGTTCGAATCCCCAGTCGTGCCCTTCGAAAAATATTTCCGAATTATTTTCTTTGTGGCCTTTATATATATATATATATATATATATATATATATATATATATATATATATATATATATATATATATATATAATTGCTTCCACAAAAACTAGCAGTTGTTCCGTGTACGAATACAACCGATGAGCGAAGCTCTTTATAAATGGGACGCACGCGGCGTTCGGCGCGCGCGGCGTTTTTGCTGTCCAGCCAGCGGACCAACCACCATGGGTGGACGACAGGTTGAAGCGATAGTTTCGCGCGTTTACCGGTTGGAGGGGAGAGGGCAGAGATGAAGAAAGAGGGAGAGGGAGACTAATCGGCCTCCGTTTCGCATGCGTTCGTATTCTCGCGCTTTGCGCATCGTGCAGACGACATCCGCGTTCTAGCGCTCATAAAGCTTATTTATCCTCCCGCTTGAGGGGGAGACGCCACAGCTGGCACTGTGCCAGGGAGCTTCAACGCGACGGCTACGGCGGGGTGCCGGCCTAAGGAGCTTCGCTCCTAATAAAAGCCACATGTCACCCCCCGGGCCCTGTGGCTCCAGGAGCGCTAGGTGAGTGGTCATTTCATCTTTTCGGCGTTTGAGGGACTAAAAGAAACTTACAAAGTAAAGGCACTTCGACGCAGTGAAAGCTGCCGAAGTAGCGAAGCGCCCTCGTGCCAATTACCGCTGTCACTCCCGACTAGCGGCTTCTTCCTTTGGTGGGCGTGAGGTCTTTCCAAGAATCGGAAAGCTTGCAGCGCACGTAAACCACCGCTCTTGTACCCATAGCTGGTCGGCTCGTCGCCACCGCCTCTCCTAGCTCCTCGCGCCCATCGCGGCTTCGCATTGATTACTGCCTCTCCAGAGCGCCTCTCCGGCCAACGCTACCTAGAAATACCGCGTCGTCCGCGGCCGAGGCGGTTACGCCATGTATTCGTCTGTCTGGAAACTGGAGCGTGACACGACGCGCACTTATCTGTCATCAGGCTCAGCTCTAGAACAGCTCCGTTGCTAGAAAGCGGCGTTCATGTAACTCAGCGTTAAGTACCTCGCGGCGCGTTCACTTCGCTCTGTGGACTTTGCTTGACTCAGAAACAATAAAAGCGCTCTTAGCGTGATATAAAGTACAAGGCGAGATAGCCACACCATATGATGTTTAGGAAAGTGGCTGATACATAGTTAGTGCAAAGAATAAAATGACATACACGAGAAAGAAGACGAAAAAAAGAATTGTTCTTTCTTGTGTCCATCTTTTTATTCTTTGCGCCCAGCTATTTGGTGAGATGCACAGCCAAGATGTCCAAATCCGTTGGTTTCCTGCACACATGGGGTGTGTCGAGCCATCTCGGACGAACTTAAACAAGGTGGCTAGCGCAGCTGTACGAGGGCTTGCTATCCGTGCACTGCGCGACCAGGATCGCAATAACATGCAGGAGGAGAACAGGGACCGATTACCGACATATGTCACAAAGCATTACTACATGAACAGAACATAATTCCCAGCGCCACAGACTAAGCTCAAGAAATCTCATGCGGTGACTCTGAGGCTGTTACAGACAAGAACATACCCGAATCCGAACTTTATTAACAAGCTACATCCAGATAGAGAGGGCCAACTCAATTGGGAGAAGTGTAATGGCAACATTACTTTGGACCATATGCTTAGGCAGTGTCCTGTGGCTTTCCCAGACTGTGACAAGTAAAGAGACTGGTGGCAATGAGTCCTTCACAGTGGTGCTCTTTCAGATGAAGTACAGGCCGTCCAGAAGGCCCACGATACTGCGGTAAGGTTAAAGCTTACTGTCTCAACGTGGGAGCCGCCTGCGTCAACCTAAGGGTTGATCTTCAGGACCAGAATAAAGTTTAACATATCGCACTATCTCAGTCTGTTATGCATCAGCCGAACGCCTACCCCAACAACTAATTGCTTTACAACTGACGACGTTTGCCTTCTAGTCGTCTGAAGTGAATACATAAGGCACCCTGCGAGTTTTATATCGGTGACATGTGCAGAAAGCGCAATATACAATTTATAGTTGCTCACTCACTTGAACATCTTACGCAAGTTGAGAGCCATGCGAGCACTGATTTCCTTCTTGTGCTTGGTTCGGAGTTTATGGCGTGTTCACTAAAAAATCGCAGACAGACATGACTTCGCTCTATTTATTAACCTACCGGTGGTTCTTACCGCCGGCTTAATCTATATATTTGTTTTTTTTTTAATCTTGGCCCTGTTTTGTGTGTCAAATGGCAAGAAATAAGCGAGTCAAACAATCACATCGTCCGTATACACACGTTCACTTTTGTGTAGAATAGTATACCTCTGAAATTGCGCACATTAAGACTTGTACTGCTTTATGCAGTATCAATTCAATTAAACATTTCTTGGTGCGCGCACATCTGTCTGCTACCTTTAGGAATGAGAATAACGACACCAGATTTACGATGGAGTAAGCAGGCCATGGTTGTAACCGAAGAAACATGCCTGCTTTCTGTTTCTGCTTTCTTACCTGTTCTTCCGGTTGGACGCGGCTAGGGTCTCTTAACCGGTTTCATATTGCAAAGCAGAGGCTCAGAGTAAAACTTGAGAGCACACGCTCAGTCTATAATAGCAGCTAGAGTCGGTTTTGTAATGGCGGAATGGTATCGTTTACGACTGACAGCCAGTAGCATGAAATCAAGATCCTACCAATTTTATTGCTTCGATCTTTTTTTTATAGGCGTTCTGTACATGACTCTTCGTTCTGCACAAAGCGAGAGTAACACTACTGGAAGACATCCAAAAAGTCAACTGCTACAACTCTTCAGACATCGCTCTGAGATGGCAGACGGAGCCTTTTCAAAGGATGTTGTTGCACCAAGACATGCTGCCTTTTACGTAAATTTAAAGTTGTTTTTGCCAGTTTTTTTTTCTCTTTTGTTTCTGCACGTTCTTATTCTTATTTTTTGTCAGCGAGATACATTAGTCTATAATAGCAGCTAGAGTCGGTTTTGTATTAGTACATTTGGGGATTAAAAAAAATTGTACATTCAATAAAAAAAATGAGGAGGGTCATGGAAAGATGGCCAGTCAGAGTTGTTGTTAACGCGTCTTTATTTACGTTCTTTTTTTTTCCTTGGAGGGCTGCGGTGAATGATTGGAGTAGAGATGGAATAGAAATAAAAAGAGCGGTGGAGTAAAATGAGAGGCATTGTAATGAATGCGCGTCTTGCGAGCTTCTGCTCAGGCATTTATGGCCCGGGGTGAAGCCTGGTGCCATGAAGCCTGGAGGATCGGGGTCAGTCAGGTACTCCAAAGGTGACCGCCATAGCTCGTTGGTGGCTGCGACGTGGCTGCTCCCGGGTAATGCCTAGCCCTGTGAAGAAGTCAGTTGCCATTCCTGTTGGAATAAGGCGATGACCCGCTGTATGGCGTACAAGCATAGCCGGAAGTCTCAAATGAGGTACTCAAGGTCTGCCTGCGTGTTGCAGGTGCTGCAGTCTCTAATGTTTCAGGTTTCCAAGAAGGGGTATAGGCAGAACTTTTTTTTTCGGGGGGTGCACCTCCTTGATCAGGAGGCCGGGCCAGTAGGTGAGGTCGAGTGTCATTTTGGGCTGTATGCCACGGCAAAAAAAAAAAATTAGGGAGGGGGGGGTGCAAAGGCCCGGTGTGCCATCCCTTGCTTACGCCACCGTTTCCAAGCCTCGAGAGTCTACAATTACGCGAAAAACTGCACAACGAATCGAGTGATTAAAATTTACGTGAGTCGTGCCACAGCAACAGTCTGTCAGCAGTAGCCGCTCCTTATTGATTTGCTGCTAATAGTATGTGAGACACATTACATGTTGCCATCTTGTGCCGAAGACGTACTGCCCACCTTTGAAAACAGTGCTGTAGTATTATTTTGTGTTACAGTAAAACAATGCCTGCTATACGGACACCATCAACAGTGTATACGTTTATCACCAGCTTGAACCACTCCTTATTAACGAGATTAAACTATTGTGCAGTGAAATTAGCGATTCCCACGTCCTAATTTAAATGTTCCTATTTCAGAAAACTTACTACAGTTTCTGTGGCGTGCGAAGCAACATCCTAATATGTAGCCTTTTCTTGAATATTGAAATGTTCAATAATCAGAATTTTAAAGAAGAAATGCAGGTGTGAATTGCTCTCCTTTCAAATTGTCTTCGCTACCACGGGCATACGCGAGACAACAAAGAATCGGAAAGGACGCCGACGTTCTCTTCAATCTCTTTTCAAACTGTTTTCATACGGCAATGCACCTGCTCACATCACTCCAGTAGTCACCTTACGTCAATACTATGTTTGCACATCAACCACCAGCAGTTCCGGTTTGATACCCTGCGCGATTGAACGCAGTGCGGGGAGTAAAATTAAGAAGACAGCAAAAGAGAGAGAGAGCCACAGACGCGAGAAAAACTGACTTAGAGAAACAAGGAAACTCCCCCCCTTCCAATGCATTCGGCACTGGTCAGGATGTGCAGGCATATTGTCACGTGGTCGTGACGTCGACGAAGGCAGCAGGCGACGTGTCCAAAATGAAACTGTTTATTAGGCCGAACTTGTGGCCGGTAAACAGAAAGTAGAATTACAGCAATACACGCTGGCACTGATAGCGGCGAACAGAGCGTCGGCCGGTGAACAACTGAACATCGTTGGAGCGCGCCGGCTTTTATGCATCACGCGTCGAACATTCTAGCCTTATGACTGGTCATCGCGCAAGCTCAGGAATAATCTCGAGTGGTCGCGTCTTGCGCGCAATCTTAACAAAACGATCTACAATAATCGCGAAGGTTCTAGAACAATAAGGCGCGGTTTGAGCTGAGCTTTGCTGACGGTCTTTGTTGGGCGAAAACCGAATACAACAAAAGTGAAAATAAGAATAGCGCGTGGCAATGCCCCCCTCTGAAAAGGCATCGTCCCGATGCTTAAAACAGAAATCGGGGGAAAATGCATGCAACAATAAATCACAACAATAAAGAAAGAAAGTACAATAATTAAGCAATAAGTGCAGTCCTCTGGTTTGCTAACGCGCGTAATACGGCTTGAGACGCACGACATGGACGACTTCAGGTCGCGCACGGCGCCGTTGAGAGTTCGTTATGCCGTCCGGGACGACCTCGTAGTCCAGAGCACCGAGACGTCGAAGCACCTTGTACGGCCCGAAGTATCGCCGACGGAGTTTTTCACTAAGTCCACGTCGGCGTATTGGTGTCCACACCCAAACGCGGTCGCCGGCCTGGTATTCCACGAAACGTCGTCGAAGATTGTAACGGCGGCTGTCGGTCGTCTGCTGATTCTTGATCCGCAGGCGGGCGAGCTGTCGTGCTTCTTCGGCGCGCTGTAGGTAGGCGGTCACGTCGATGTTTTCCTCGTCGGTGACGTTCGGTAACATGGCGTCGAGCGTCGTTGCCGGGCTCCGTCCGTAGACCAACTTGTATGGCGTCATCTGCGTCGTTTCTTGCACGGCCGTGTTGTATGCGAAGGTCACGTACGGAAGGATGGCGTCCCACGTCTTGTGTTCGACGTCCACGTACATGGCCAGCATGTCGGCGATGGTCTTATTTAGACGCTCGGTCAGGCCGTTGGTCTGTCGGTGGTAGGCGGTGGTCCGGCGGTGACTTGTTTGGCTGTACCTTAGGATCGCCTGAGTTAGGTCCGCGGTAAAAGCCGTACCTCTGTCGGTAATGAGGACCTCTGGGGCGCCATGGCGCAGTACGATGTTTTCGACGAAGAACTTTGCTACCTCGGCGGCACTGCCCTTGGGCAGGGCCCTTGTCTCGGCGTAGCGGGTGAGGTAGTCAGTAGCTACGACGATCCACTTGTTTCCGGAATTCGACGTCGGGAACGGCCCCAGTAAGTCCATGCCGATTTGCTGGAACGGCCGGCGAGGTGGCTCGATGGGTTGCAGAAGTCCGGCCGGCCTAGTCGGTGGTGTCTTCCGTCGCTGACAATCTCGGCAAGTCCTCACGTAGTGGGTGATGTCGGCAGTGAGGCGAGGCCAGTAGTACTTTTCTTGTATCCTTGCCAGCGTACGGGAAAATCCAAGGTGTCCAGCCGTCGGGTCGTCATGCAAAGCATGCAGAACTTCTGGTCGTAATGCCGAAGGTACTACGAGGAGGGAGTCGGCCCGAAGTGGCGAGAAGTTTTTCTTTAGGAGAACGCCATTGCGCATGAAAAACGACTCCAGTCCTCGTCTGAATACCTTTGGAGCCACGGTGGCTTTGCCCTCGAGGTATTCCATAAGGCCCTTGAGTTCCGTATCGGCGCGCTGTCGCGCGGCGAAGTCGTCGGCACTTATGGTTCCCAGGAAGCCGTCATCATTCTGGTCGTCCAGCGGCGGTGGGTCGACGGGGGGCACGAGACAGGCAGTCGGCGTCAGAGTGTTTTCTTCCGGACTTGTAAACGACGGTAATGTCGAATTCTTGAAGTCTCAGGCTCCACCGTGCGAGGCGACCAGAAGGGTCCTTCAAGCTAGCTAGCCAACACAAGGCGTGGTGGTCGCTCACAACTTTGAAGGGCCTGCCGTAAAGGTAGGGGCGAAACTTTGATGTAGCCCAGATGATGGCAACGCACTCCTTTTCTGTTGTGGAGTAGTTGGCCTCTGCCTTTGATAGCGACCGGCTAGCATAACTGATAACCCTTTCCAGTCCGTCCGTCCTCTGCACAAGGACGGCGCCGAGTCCTACGCTGCTCGCGTCGGTGTGCACTTCTGTTTCGGCGTGTTCGTCGAAATGCGCAAGTAACGGAGGCGTTTGCAGGCGTCGTTTTAGTTCTTGAAATGCTTCCTCCTGCGGCGTTTCCCACTTGAACTCGACGTCGGTCCTGGTGAGGTTAGTGAGAGGCTCGGCGATGCGGGCGAAGTTTTTAACGAACCGCCTGTAATAGGCACACAAGCCGAGAAATCGACGCACGGCCTTCTTGTCGGTGGGTGGCGGGAAAGCAGCGATGGCGGTTGTCTTTTGCGGGTCGGGGCGTACTCCGGATTTGCTTATCACGTGGCCCAAGAACAAAAGTTCTTCGTACGCGAAGCGGCACTTCTCTGGCTTGAGAGTGAGTCCGGACGTCTTGATTGCCTGAAGTACAGCTTCAAGGCGCCGCAGATGTTCATCGAAGTTCGAGGAAAACACAACGACGTCGTCCAAGTACACAAGGCAAGTCTGCCACTTCAAGCCAGCCAGTACAGTATCCATAACGCGTTGGAAGGTCGCGGGGGCCGAGCAAAGACCAAAAGGCATGACCTTAAACTCGAACAGGCCGTCTGGTGTTATAAAGGCAGTCTTTTCTCGGTCTCTCTCGTCGACTTCGAAAGTCCAGTAGCCCGTCTTCAGGTCCATCGACGAAAAGTACTTCGCGTTGTGGAGTCGATCCAGGGCGTCGTCTATCCGTGGGAGGGGGTACACGTCCTTCTTCGTGATCTTGTTCAGGCGACGATAGTCGACGCAGAAACGTAGCGTCCCGTCCTTCTTCTTCACCAACACCACGGGAGACTCCCAAGGACTCTTGGACGGCTGGATTATGTCGTCGCGTAGCCTTTCGTCGACTTGTTTCTTTACGGCTTCGCGTTCTCGCGTCGAAATTCGATACGGGCTCTGACGGACTGGTCGGGCACTTTCTTCAGTTATGATACGATGTTTGGCGACTGGGGTCTGTCGAATCCTTGACGACGATGAGAAGCAGTCCTTGAATTGCAGGAGCAGATTTTTGAGCTTGTCTTGCTTCTGCTTTGGGAGGCTGGGGTTGACGTCGAAATCTGTTTCGGGACCTCGATTCGTGGAAGAATGTTCGGCAGTATCGGAGAGGGCGAAAGCATTGCTGGTGTCCACGAATTTCTCGATGTTGGCGACCGTCGTACCAATGTTGAGGTGCCTATATTCGTGGCTGAAGTTTGTCAGTAGTACCTTTGCTTTGCCGTCGCGCAACTCGGCGATGCCTCTTGCGACGCAAATCTGACGGTTCACAAGCAGGTGCTGATCGCCCTCGACGACGCCTTCAAGGTTAGCGGGTATTTCGGTGCCGACGGAAATGACGACGCTGGAAAGAGGCGGAACGGTGACCTGCTCTTCTATTACATTCAAGGCATGATTCTCCGGCGACGTGTGGGGCGGCAACGCTTTTTCTGAAGTCAGTGTTATCGACTCAGACCTCAGATCGATGACGGCGCCGTGTTGACTTAGGAAGTCCATCCCCAGTATCACATCCCTGGAGCAGTGCTGCAGAATTGGAAAGCTGGTGGGATAAGTCCGGTTATTGATGGTGACTCTTGCGGTGCAGACACCGGCCGGTGTTATCAGATGACCCCCAGCGGTCCTGATTTCAGGGCCTTGCCAAGCAGTCTTTACTTTCTTCAACTTCGTCGCGAAAGACCCACTGACGACGGAATAGTCGCCTCCAGTGTCGACGAGAGCGGTGACGTTGTGGCCGTCGAATATTACGTCGATGTCGCTGGTTCTTCGTCGTGCGTTGCGGTTGGGTCGCGGCGTCGGATCACGGCTGCGTCGAAATGTTGTGGTGCTTCCATGCTGCGTCGTCAGGTTTTCTTCCGTCCGCGAGGTTTCGTCGGTAGGGCTTCGTCTGCTTGGCGTCGTGCTGCACAGGTCTCGTCGCGTTGTCGTCGTCGGCGGCCGCGGAGGATCTTCGGCATTTCGTCGAACAGCAACCGCACCTCCATCGGTTGCTGCCCTTAGTTTCCCGGGTACGGGCTAGGGTGACCGGCCCCGGTTTGGGCCAGTGTACTGCCGGCGGTGTGGTGACATGTAGCGGCAGGGCGACGGTGAGCGGGAAGGCCGTCGGGGCGTCCACTGAGCTGCTGCGAGGTAGTCGGCGATGTCTTGCGGTCGTTCACCCCGCTGGGGACGAGGCGCGTTGACGGCGAAACCGCGTAGGCCCATCTGTCGGTACTGGCTGCGGCGGTACGTGTGCCCGGCTTCACCGCAGTGGTAGCATATCGCGCGGTGGTCTGGGGCGCGCCAAACGTCGGTTTTCCTAGGTGTGTAGCGCTGGCCGCCGGGAGGACGGTAGGGCGTCGGTGGCGGTGGCGGCGGCGTCTGGCGACGGAAGTGCTGCGGGGCGGCATCTTGGTGTGGGCGCGGAGGGGGGACGTGACGGCGGGCAGTAGCAGCGTAGGTCATGGCTTGTGGCTGCGGTGGGGCTGGCTGAGGAACATTCAGTGAATGCTGAATTTCTTCTCGTACAACGTCTGCAATCGACGTCACTGCAGGTTGCGGAGAAGGTTCGAGCTTTCGCAGCTCTTCTCGCACAATGGCTCGAATCATTTCACGCAACTCGTTGGAGTCGAGGGCATGAACAGCCGCGCTGTCTTGAATACAGCGGCGATTGTACTGTCCGGTGCGCATTTCCAGTGTCTTCTCGATCGTCGTCGCCTCCGACAGGAATTCCTGGACTGTCTTAGGTGGATCCCGCATCAGCCCGGCGAAGAGCTCCTGCTTGACTCCTCGCATAAGAAAGCGAACTTTCTTGTCTTCGGTCATGGCAGCGTCGGCCTGCCGAAACAATCGGGTCATCTCTTCCGTGAAGATGGTGATGTTTTCGTTGGGTAGCTGTACCCGTGTCTCGAGCAAAGAAGCGGCCCTTTCTTTGCGGGCCACGCTCATGAATGTTTCAAGGAATGCGCCACGGAAGAGATCCCAGGTTTGAAGTCCAGACTCCCGGTTCTCGAACCAGGTCCTTGCCGCGTCTTCCAGGTAGAAGTAGACGCGACGCAGCTTCTCTTCCGAATCCCAGTGGTTGAAGGTGGCCACTCGTTCGTACGTCTCCAGCCAGGTCTCCGGGTCTTCAAACGATGCTCCATGGAATGTCGGTGGCTCCCTTGGCTGCTGCATCACGACCGTGGTGGGTGTTGGTACCGTGGCTGTCATAGTTACCGCAGTAGTAGTCGTGGCCTTGGTGTTTCGAGTCTTATCCGGTAGGGGCCCGAACTCTGGATGTAGCCCTCGTTGCCTGCGGCTAGCTCGCTGATCGAGGCTGGCGTCGACGTGTCCTTCACGACTGGGGCTGGGTTCACGACTTGACGGGGGCGTCCGGTACATGAACGAAGCAGCACCTCCACCAGATGTCACGTGGTCGTGACGTCGACGAAGGCAGCAGGCGACGTGTCCAAAATGAAACTGTTTATTAGGCCGAACTTGTGGCAGGTAAACAGAAAGTAGAATTACAGCAATACACGCTGGCACTGATAGCGGCGAACAGAGCGTCGGCCGGTGAACAACTGAACATCGTTGGAGCGCGCCGGCTTTTATGCATCACGCGTCGAACATTCTAGCCTTATCACTGGTCATCGCGCAAGCTCAGGAATAATCTCGAGTGGTCGCGTCTTGCGCGCAATCTTAACAAAACAATCTACAATAATCGCGAAGGTTCTAGAACAATAAGGCGCGGTTTGAGCTGAGCTTTGCTGACGGTCTTTGTTGGCGAAAACCGAATACAACAAAAGTGAAAATAAGAATAGCGCGTGGCAATATACCCTGACTATCATGGCTAACATCACGCGCGTGAAAGTCGCTCCTCGACTTCCGGGATATCACCACAAGTGCTGCCTAGTGTGATTCCTTATAGATGGCGCCACACTCGCTCCTCCGGGCGTTCTGCTTCCGGCGTTACTGGGCCGCTCAAATACCACCAAGAACTTTAGAGTCGGCGCTGTTCCCTCCCGGAAGATTTGACGAGGGGGAGCCCCTCCGGCCTGCCCAAGGTGGCGCTGCCGCCAAGGAGCAGCGCCGACCTCGCGCCTAAAAGCCAGTATCAAACTCGAAGCGCAAACCGCCCAGTATGCAGATGCTCAGCGAGTCAGTCTTAAAACGCGGAAAGCAAGGCCCAGCTAAAAGGAGTGTTCTGCTGGAGGCGGCACATAATTTCCATCGAGCCATTAGCGCTGTACGCGGCGCGTGCAGGTTGTCATGCAGGTTTGCGGTACTCTAAGTAGTAAGTCTGAGACAGAGCCTCAGAGAAGAAATGACGAAGCCGGTTTAACAATCAAACAAGAAAAGTAAGAACTTTAAGAAAAATTGGAAAACTAAAGTAAAGAATTACAAACTATACCATCGGTCTTGGGTTACAACCTACGGTGAATCTTTTATCGTCCCGCTCTAGCGTCTATAAAGGTAAAGAGTCACCGGTGGTGTTGAAGACGGCGAGGCTTGGTAGGCAGAAGTCGATGAGGCGGCGATGCTGACGACGACACCGTCGCCGAGGTAACGTGTCCGCCAGCACGTCGGAGCCTGACGGAGGATACGGCTCAGTTGAGGCGCCGCGCTGGTTCCCAGCAGGGAACGCCACACAGGAGGTTCCGCCCTCCACGGGCGGTTTGGGACCAGAGTCGAGGCTCGGACACCAGGAACGTGGCCTGGAACAGTCACGGCCGGAACTCCGTGAAGCCGCGTACCTCCGGGTACTCGGTGACCAGCTGGAGCGTCCTGGGCATGTCGGACTTCTCGCGTTCGGGTCCGGAACCCGACACCGCAGCCGCGCGACACCAGCGACCTTCGCTCCAGGCTGTTCCAACCGGCTCTACGCTCGACTGGCCTCGAACGTTTTCTCCTTTTCTTCTTCCTCCCCGTGCCTGCTTCTCATTGGTCTTCCCATGGACCTTGATCATGCGAGCTTTCCCGCAAACTACTTCTTTTGGCGGACCGGGGTTTCACGCGTGACTTTTTCGCGCCTACGTCGTCGTCTTCTCTCCGCCGCTCAATCGCTGCCGTTGCCTTAGAGCACGTCTCACACAACACCACGTTGCCACCACACTTCACCAACACCACCCCACTACAGTTCACCACACAGGTAAAGATTTCGGACAAGAACGAGGTATTCTTTCGTACTTGAAAGGTTGCTGTAACAGAGCAAGCGCAAGGATGAAAATATATTTAACGAATAAATTTAACACGCGTATGAGAACCTCATGTGATTGAATGAAACACATCTGATTAATTGGCATATGTGAAATATTATTGCATATATACATACCACTTACGCTCAATTTTGTGACGCGAGAGTCCAGCAACACTATTGTTTTCTTGGGTAGCAGTTCCGCAGCAACTATTGACTTCTGATCTGGGTAAAAAAGAAATCTGCGAAGAATGTAACCATATACAATGGGTGGCTGTATAGTTGAGGTTGTTGATATATAAGATACCACACGATAAGTTTAGTTTGAAACGATTTATAGCCGATAAAGCTTTAGGAAATGATGGTGATGAAACAAACATTTAATGTCAGGAAACAGTGTTGCCGAGCTCGTAAGCTCGGGGTCACCCTAGGCGGGAGGGTATGACATTCCAGGAATCCTCTGGCCGCAATCGCCTCGCGGGCCCTAGCGGTGAGTCCTCGCTGGTCGTCTAGTCCCGTGCTATGATCTTCGCCTCCCACATCTCGGCGAGTAGGTTGATACGTGCGGTCGTTGCGGGCTTGGCGCCACGGGCAATCCAGTAATAAGTGTGTCAGGTTGTCCGGCACGTCGCATGTTGGGCAGTTGAATGCGTGAAGCGTCGCGTAGATTTGGTGTAGTAGGATGCCGTGCGTATACGTGTTAGTTTGCAGTCTTCGGAATGCTGTGGCTTCTTCCTTGGTCAGCTTGGGGTGAGGTGGTGGGTAGACCCTGCGAGCTAGGTGATAATGTTGCAGTATGGCGTTAGACGTCGGTGGTACGGTCTCCACTTCTGCTACAGCCCCGGCTAACCGCAGGTCGAGAGAGGCAGCAAGGGATTCCCGGTTTACATGACCGCGGGCCGCAGCGTGAGCCGATTCGTTTCCCTCCAGCCCCTCGTGTCCCGGCACACTGGTGTAAGGAAGCGGAGTGCTGCTGTTACTCAGAATTTCGAGTGCTTCGATAGAGATTCGGCCTCGCGTGTAATGGCGGACAGCGGATTCGGAGTCTGTGAAGAGTGCGACCGCATCTTTACCAGTCGTAATGGCAAGTGGGATCGCTGCTTTTTCCGCCGCCTCGGAGCTCCCCCCACTCGGACAATGGCAGATGCCAGCTCCTTTCTTCCTGCGTTGAACAGGCTTATAGCGTGGGCATTTTTGCTCGGGTATTTAGCCGTGACGACGTTACGAGGTCCTGGATCGTGGTGGTGCCTTCTGCGGCTGGTGTCGACTCGAGCAATTCGTCGTTTCCGATTATCCTCTGCATGCATATTAGACGGCTTTTGGATGATGCTGAGCGATTCTCGGGGGTACGGCGGTATCGTCACTTTGCGGTGCGCCTTGCAGATGTAGCGCTCCCCGTGCCCAAGCGCACAAGGAGCGATCTGCCCACCGACGTGAGCTTCAGTCTCTCGATTTGGCTGGTCTGCTGTGCTTCTACCAGCTATTGTTAGATGTTGTGTGCCCCCATTCTGAGGAGTCTTGTGGTCGACGCCGTGGCGAGCTTCGTAGCTTTGCGGATGAGCACATTCA
>JALIZH010005319.1:0-10427 GCA_030522465.1 Rhipicephalus appendiculatus | reverse complement strand
CATACATTTACCGAATCACGGTTTGATCTTCACTGCTGAACCGTTCGCGATTTACACAAGCGGTAAAAAGCAGTAGAAGACGACAGCCATAGCATAGTTATATATAGTTATTCTTTAAGCGCACTCCAATCACTAAGATCCAGAAAAAGGCGGCTCCCCCATTGAAGGAGACATACTGAGAATCATCACAGAGGCAAATGAATTCGGGAAAGCTATAAAATTCTGCTTGATCCTGAGCCATGTCGGTAAAAGAAAGAATAAAAGGGCAGATGAGAGTGCATATATGGCAACAAAATTACCCAGGAAAAACCTCGAAATACTATCTACCGAATGTATAGACGCATTTGGATGAGCAATCAACAAGCAATGGCAACTAAAGTGGGATAAAAGTCTCAATAACAAACTCCATGTAATAAAACGAATAATTGGTAAAATGGAAGTATTGTAGACACAAGGAACGTTTTATAGAAGTCGTTCTGTGGAGACTACGAATTGGGCATACACACCTGACCCACAGTTATCTTCTATGAAAGAAGCAACAACCGACTTGTCAGAGCTGCGGAGAACTCGTGACAGTAAACCACCTTTTGATCTCTTGTACAGAACTAGAGCGGTAATGGAAACTGTTTTTCAGCCCCTATAACACCAAAAAACACCATTTTGTCCTGCTTTTCTTATTTGAAAGAACCAAAAGATAGAACCGAAATGTCCCATAAGATTTGTGAAAGCTGTGAAAGTACCTAAACTACTGTGAGGGCTCTCTATCGAAACCTTTTAGAACCTGTTCTTATAACTACGTTTGGCGCAATATAGCCATGGTCGCTTTGGCGCAAGAAAACCCGACACAACCATCACTTGGACTAGCACCTAAGCTCTGCTCAATCAGCCTTGTATGGAGTCGAAATCAAAATATACTGGTCAACCAGTCCCAGAAGCGTAGCCCCGAAATTTTTCTCGGGGGGGGGGGGGGGGGGGGCGCCTTCTCGATTTCGGGATGCGGCACCTCCACTGAAATGGTCATTTGTCGCTCTTTATGCCAAGGCGAAAAAAATTCGGAGGGGAGGTTGGGGGGGCTATCCCTGGCCATCCCACTCCCCTGGCTATTCACTCCCTGGTTATCCCACTGACCAGTCCCAATCAGACTCACTAACTTTGTATTCAGCCGGACTGACTCCGACTCAAACTCTCGGGTCTCTTCCAGTGGTAGCTTGCCGATCGTTGTTACAAAAGAAAACGTGTAGGCCAATTGTAGTCAGTAGACGAGCTCGTGTGTAGGTGAATGTCAAAATTGAACAGCTGCTTTTGCTCACGCTAAGAAAGCCTATACACCTGAAAAATTAATTTAGCGCACGCTACAAGAACGCAGAGAAGTGACAAGGCAAGGCGCTACACCTCGCTCTCTCTCTCTGTCTCTCTCTCTATATATATATATATGTATATTCCTGCTCGAGAATTAATGCTATCGCATTTCATTCACTCCACGTCTTATACATTTGAAATAACTATGTTTCAAATCTGAACTCCCTCCTGTATCGGCCCACCAGAAGGGGTCCCAAGCCAAGAAATTGGAAGCCCTTAGAGGAAGTTGATATCAGACTAAACACAGCAACAGGGCACAGAATCCCGAGGGTTGACTCCATCCGGGTTTTAGGCATGATAATCGAGGCCAACGGGCACAACGGTCGCACCATCAACAGACTCACTTCGCACGCGGACGGAGTACTCAGGCTAATCTCCAGGGTATCCAACAATAGAGGCAGTCTTAAAGAAGACAACCTCCTCAGAGTTTATCATGCGTTCCTAATGAGTGATGTAAACTACGTCGCACCTATGCACAAATGACAAATTCACGAGAGATCCAAACTAAACACGCTCATTCGCAAGAGCATAAAGAAAGTCCTTGGGCTCCCGATGCGTACAAGCACCGAGAGCCTCGCGAGCCTAGGTGTTCACAACACCATAGAGGAAGTAATAGAAGCGCAGCTTGCAAGACTCGTCCACCATCGCAGTGCGAAAAATTCTTGCAGGCGTTAATCTTAATCCAACTTCTGCGCTGGAACGAGAAACGCAGCTGCACGAACGCACGAGATCTTGCATTAAGGTTGCTCCGATGCCGAGGAACGTACACCCACAACATAATACCGGCAGAAGGTTGGTGAGGGCCTCTGCGCTCCTGTAACATGCACACGCACACGCGTCCGACGCGTGTTTCGTCGATGCTGCTCAATATCAGTCTTCCGCTGGCCACACCTCCCCGCTTTGCGGTCGTCTCCGTTGACACCAAGGGCCGGGTCCTTTCGGCCGCGTCGATCGTTACCTCGTCCTCTGTCAAGGCACAACTGCTAGCCATAGCATTAGCCCTCTTAGATCCGAGCAAAACGGAAGTCTACACAGACTCGAGGTCGGCAGCCAGGGCATTCACCTCTGGCGCCGTCTGTAGGGAAGTCGCCAAGATACTCGAAGGAAAAGTTCTCGATCACCACACCATGACCTGGTTCCCGGCCCACGTAGGGTCGAAAGTGGGGGGGGCTTGTCAACGCCAACGAATTGGCCCATGCTCGAGCGCGAGGTCTCGCTTGCCGCGCCGGGCTCTCCGAGGCCGGACCGGGCGGGGCCCGCGACGGGTCTGGTCCGATGGTAGCGGAGACGGAACCCCCCCCACTTTAGGGACATACTATCCACCTTTAACGAAGTCACGAAACATTATCAACTTGCTCGCAGGGCATTTCCCTTGCCCCACCGAAACCTATCACTTCCACAAGCGGTTACGCTTAGGTTACTGCAAACGCACTCGTATCCCAGCCTTTCGATCTACAGTCGTTTCACGGAGGTCTCCCCTTCGTGTCCCGACTGCGGCGGATGCAGCGATTTTAACCACATGCTCTGGGAGTGCCCCCTCTTTTCAGCGCCACACGGATGGAGAGATTTCGCAAGACACTTTTTATTCGCTGCTCAAGAGCCACGACTGGTTCCAACAACTCCAGGCTGTCCAGAAGGCCCACGACGCGGCGGTGAGGCTTGGTCTTCCCGTCCCGAACGTGGGGAGCGGCCCGCGGTCCTCTTTCAATGAAAACTGGGGGATGACTTCTTCAGGACTTTAATAAAGTTTAGTACCTACCTACCTACTCAGCGTACGTCGGTGTGCGCAACACGTGACTTTTAGTGCCGGTTGTGTTCACGTCACCAACACCGCATTTTTTTAATGATGAGCAATATGAGACTGTTGTTTCACATAACATGGGTTACAATGACCCATCCCAACCAGTTACTATTCTGGAGCGGACACAAGCACAAACAAGTACTGTCGCTTTGCTAGCCTCCATACTCACATCACCCAGCTTCTCTCGCCGCTCACATAACCTCGTACTCACGCGTTTTAAATCAATGTGAATGGATTTAGTCACAAGTGCACTGGCATATGATTATTTTAAGTATAAGAAAACGCTAAATGATTTGAATAAGTATTCGTATTCACTTGCGCTACACGTCTTATACCGGTAGAAATCATTAAAAGCACAAAAGTCCAGAAGTCCTAATAGTTTATCGTTAAGTTATCGCACGTTCAACATGATGGCACAACAGCTATTACGGGGCGGTTGGAGGCGGCAAGGAAGGTATCTGAATACTTCTTTTATATTAACTGCATAGACCTCTGTGCCAAGGAAGCACCAGTGAACATTTTGGGCTCAACATTGCCCGTAGCTTTTGCTTATGATCGGCATAATA
Source organism: Rhipicephalus appendiculatus (assembly GCA_030522465.1). Lineage (NCBI taxonomy): Eukaryota > Metazoa > Arthropoda > Arachnida > Ixodida > Ixodidae > Rhipicephalus > Rhipicephalus appendiculatus. Next base: position 6,701 of record JALIZH010005319.1, on the reverse strand, counting down.
AACAGAGCTTACTCAGACTCGCTCTCAAAAGACTGTGCTAAGGTCTTAGTGAGATTCATGCTGACGAAAACTCTATTCCATTGGGTACCCTCGGACTCAGACTCGCTAAACTTCTGCTGAACCTGGCTCATTGAAGGTTCAACCTCGCAAGTCTTATAGTCCACTGGACTCACTCGCACTCCCATTGAGAAAAATCACAATCAGCAGAGCTCACTTGAACTCAGGCACACCAGATTTTTACTGGATAGCGTTAACGAGCTCGTTTCGCAGGAGTTTCGGTGTCGGCATTGGCGTCGGTGTTGGCGCCGTTGGTTGTGAGCGAAAAATTATAATGTTGTCCATGACCAAAATATAGAGAAATATGAATATAAAATAAATAATCAAATATTCGGTTCGAGTGAGAATGTAACCCAGGGAATCTGCGTGGCAAGCAGTGTTCTACCAAAGAGCCACGCTATTGCTTGAAAATGCTTCGGAAAAGAACACTATGAATGTCGTGTTGAGGAATCGAGGAATCTCCTTAACGCATGTAATATTGCGCGGCAGAAGCGTAGAATCGCGCCAGGCGTAAAAACATGTGAATCGCGTAACGAGAGGGTGTTTTGAAGGCTGTGACGTATTTAGTCATCATCAGATACAAAGCATCAATAAAGGGAGTAGCTGCCTAGGCTCGCGTGTTTCCTGACGGATGCGTAGCGGGCCCTTCGCTGGTTCGCAAAAGTAAGAATTATGGCGAAGGGGGGCACTGAACAACTGCACTTGCAGTAGACATTCCAGGATCGTTTCAAACGGCCACTGTTACGCGCACGGTGATTCGTTTCATTATGGTACGGTAGAGGCATGCACGAAGAACCGAAGCTTGGCTAGCAATTGAGAAGGCGATGTTGCGCATGGGGCCCGATTACACTTTCGCGTTCTACTCCTGAAGGCGCAGCTGTACCGTCCTCCAATTTTTTTTTCTTAGCCGGGCTCACTCAGGCTCAAACCAGCCCTTTTACTTTAATATAAGTCATTTTAAGAGTCGTATTATCAGTGAGTTTGCCGACCTATGGGCAGAACAGGCGCAAATCGTTGCCCGTATGTGTGATACATATGTCTTCACAAGACACTGTTGCCGAACTCCACTTGTGTCAGCTGTCGACTAAAGCGAGCGTTAGGTACGCGCGAAGTACCATGGAGGGTGGTATACAGCTTTCACTCTAAGAATCAGCCATTTGATTGGACATGAACACTCGATGATGGCCAGAATTAATCTGGTCAATGGCGGCTAAGGACGCAACATACTGAGAAAGGTCGACAAATGGGCGAGCTGGTATGGTTCTGTTGAAGATTGAAGCAGAGCAAACAACAGAGATGAGGTTAGACGGTCACAACAAGCGGGGCGAAAATAGAGAAGTTAGACGGCCACAACAGGCGTCTGTTACGCCCGTGTAACGCCTAACATTTTCTCGGTTGTTTGAGCTGCTTCGCTCTAAAGCGTATAAACCATTTGTGGAAACACAGTTCGAGAGGCCCTGACGGAAGGTAGTAGCGGGGTCATTAGATGAACGGGCAGCCAGACAGAACATTTGCGTCATGATGCTCTTTACGGCTTTTTGAAGACGGATGCTCCAGCGACCAAGGCATGAAAACGAGCTGTTGAGCATGGAATCCCGGCTAATGGCACGGTGGTCCGAAAAGACGACCGAGAAAATAAAAAAGAAAGCTTCTGCGCATGCCAAATGAGAGCTAGACGCTCCTATTCGGTGATGGTATGGTGTTCGGCGTTTATCGGGGCGCGGCTAGCGTACGCTATGAGCCTCTCGTGTAATGGTACCGCCCTGTATCAGAATGCCATCAATAACGTGACCACTAGTTTTCGTGTGCGGGAGTGTAGGTGCACTATCATTGAATTGACGTAGTACTGGTGACGGCTTGAGGTGTGTTTCATGGGTTATGAAAGGAAATATGTGTTGCAGCATTGCGCATCAAATGGGCAGATGCCAGTTTTCCCTTTCATAACCCTTTCTCCACTTTGCGGGATTCCGCAGAGCTCATTTGCCATATTTAGTGTCGATGTTCTTTACGTTGACTAAGTCGCCGTCGCGCTACCAACTGCTACCTTATCGTTCAATCAATGGTACAGCGACGGCCCTTGACAGACGTATGTCTGTCTAGCGTTCGGTCCGCGGACCAGAACAAATTTTTCTACCACTGGGAAGTGTCAGTTCGCGAGAAATCCGCATTGGTTTCGTTGTATCTTTGTGCTATTAAGAGGTGAAAGTCGTTTACCCTGTCACAACCCCTCCACCTATTTGCGGGACTCCTCAGAGCTGATTCACCATTAACAACTGTTTATTACTTCTTCTATGAAAGGGGAGAGAGGGCGTCATAACCAATGTGCGTCAAGTACATAGCAATGTAAAAAAAATCTTTAGTGCTTCATGTGCTTGAACTGTTCGTCAGCATAAATACAGATTTTTTCTCTTTTTTTTGCACTATGACGATATGATATTGTAAGCAGACAGTATAAATAGCATGTCCCAAAACAGTGTGGCGATTCTAAAAGCAGGCTCGCAATATGATGGTGACTTTCGTAGCACTTATATTTGCAGTCCTTGCCATGGCAATGGCTTCTTTTGATCTTGAAAACCTTGCTACAAACAAAGATCTTCTTTCTTTTCAGGACCCCTCAAAGGTGAATATTTCTCATGCTTATTCTTATAAGTACCAAGGGGAGTCTAGCTTCGCGATACTGATTACTGTTCAAAAATATTGCTTACATTTTCCTACTAATAACGCATACGCTTTGTTGAGCTGTACCTATGGAATTTTATCACATATGCGAGTTATGTTGGAGCTGTCGATGCCAGCAAAAGTGATCCAGCATCATAAAAAAATCTTGCATACGCAGAACGCTCGCGCTTCGCGGTCACGATCGTCGATTGCAAAGGCCAAGTGAGAATATCGGCAAGTATACCGTGCGAGTACGCACAAGAAGCGGAGGAAGTCGCGGTGGCGCTCGCGCTCACGGATCCGACATGCGCGACTGTCCTCTGCGACTCGAGGCAAGCAGTCAGAAACTTCGCCAAAGGATGGATCTCGCAACGAGCGGCCAGAGTCCTGCGCAATAGCAAAGTCCAGAGTGAGGTAGAGCTTCAAACCAGAATCTTGTGGTTCCCGGCTCACATGGGAGAGGTATCCGAGACGTACCGCAACTTAAACGAGACGGCACACGCCAAGGCGCGCGAGCTCACGAACCGCGCCGGCGACCGTCGTCTATGGGGCAACACCAAAGACCGTTTGACGAGCTACAACGAAATTACCAAGTCCTTCTACCTGGCCCGCCGAACCTTCCCTCCACCCAGCGACAAGCTTAACAGGAACGCAGGCGGCGGCCCTACGACAACTGCAGACGCGCACGTACCCCAACCCCGCATTGTATAACAGACTCTACCCTAAAACTTACCCGACAAATCTATGCAACGTCTGCCGTATTGAGGTAGCCACATTAACCCACATGCTCTGGGATTGTACAAAAAACCCACAAGGTGCTAATTCCGGAACCCTTCCGCCGCGGTGGGCCGCTGCATTGCGCAGCCCCAGTCTCGGCGACCAACTTTGGGCCGTCCAGCAGGCCCGCGAGGCGGCGGTGAGGCAAGGCCTCGACGTCCCCACGTGGGAGACCTAAGGCCCGGTCAGCGAAAGCTCTGCCGGACTAACAATAAAGTTGTTACCAACCAACCAATGGCTGTAACTGACTAACTCGTAAACACCAAGGGACAGGGAAGCTTATGGGATGCCTTAGCGATGGAGTGCAAACTAACGAAAAGCTAGAACATCATCACTAACGTCCCACCACCTTCGCGCGCCTGCACATTGCCTTCTCGCAGGACTGACTCCGCCCTACCACAGCTGCGCTCATCCCCTCCTCCTCTCCGCGGAACCACCTGCATGTCTCCAACTCCAACTCGCCTCCCTTCTGAACTCGCCTCCGTTAAACTGCTATACCCTCCCTCCTCCTCACCTTCCCATCACTTCTCCTCACCCTTACTTCCCGTTCACACTCCTTACCATACTACACTTGCATGGCTATGCGATGTTTGGCGCATACCCGCAAGATATGAAAGCTTAATTTTTAGTGGACCATAAGTGAGTGAGGAGCGGGGGGAGGGGAGGGGGGAGAGACTTGGACGATTTCGGTCGCACATAATCGCTTCGCTATGCAGCGAACATGGACGAGACAAATCAAACTCAGCTATAGTAGCTGTGCTGTGCAACTTAAGCAGATTCCACGCATGCTGGGAATAGACTGCATGCGAGGCAGTCAATGACTAGAAGGCTATTCTATATTTTTTGGTTTGAGCCAAGTCTTACGAGGTTTATCGACGTCTCTGTGTAAATTTAGTAGTTGTGTGCATAGCGTGGGCTTACCAGGCCCATCGACTACACTCGCGCGTAAAGGTTAGCTGTAGTCCGACATAACCTCTGCACTTACGTTACAGCGCAGCCGTCCCTTTCATCGAGACGCAGTGCAAGTAGCTTTCGCTGGCGCATTGCTGCGATGACAAGCCACGCTATACTATATCCTGCCGAGTCATAAGAGTACACATGAAATGCTTATCACACTGCTATAAAGGAAGAAAGTCACAGTTTCGAAGCAAGGGCGAAGCATTTAATGCGATAGCAAAAAATTGGCATTGCAAGCGAAGAACGGCGAGCAGATCGAAACTTTTACGCACAGGTATACACAGGACGAGCGCGAACTAACAAGTGTCACAGTTGTTACTACCCTGTGTTGTAACAGCTTGCTTCTTTCGGAAACGGGGCCTCTGCAGCGAGCTAAGTGACCTCCGTGCGCTCTGTAACCTAAACGCAACCTTCCCGGCGAATGCACACGACGTAAAACTGCACCCATTCCCCCACCCCAAGATAAGCGTGCGCGCGCGCGCACCCGGGCAAAGCGACACGCCCTGCAGGCCAAAGTACAAGTCGGGGTGTTCGGGAGCCAACGCGTCGCAACGAGTGGGGCGCCGAGCGCGCACTTTGCGCTATCTCGCTTTTTAGCTGCTAAGGCAGAGAACACGCTGATATTCCCCCCCCGAGATCTGCGTACCGCCAGCGGCGAATGGTGTATATAAATAGCTCGCCGTTAGTATGCTGTAGCATGTGCGCTCCTGTGGTGTAGCGGTTAGCATCGCGCGCTGCGGAGCGAGAGGTCGCCTGTTCGATTCCGCGCGTCGTAAAACACTTTTCTGAATTATTTTTCTGCGTGGCTTATATATATATATATATATATATATATATATATATATATATATATATATATATATATATATATTGTAAGGACGAAAAGCGAAACCGGCACTCCGGGCGCACACGCGCGCTTGATCGGCGAAGACGAGAAGGACGAAGAAGAGAAATAGAACAGCCGGCTTACTGAACAGGCGTTGTCTCTTGTTTCTCTGTCTAGTTCATGACAATATATATATATATATATATATATATATATATATATATATATATATGCGGAGCATGAAGGCGACGCCAACGACGCCGCCGACGGCGAAAAGCAGCGGGAGAGTGTTCATATAATTGCTGTCGCAATAATAGCCAGCACTACAACCAGAATGGACGTAAAAATAATAATGTAGGGGTTATAGGTCCAAAAATCACGATATCTTTGTGAATTGGACGCCGTAGTGGAGGGATTCGGAAATTTCGGCCAGCAGAAGTTCTTTAACGTGCACCCAAATCGAAGTATGAGGGCCTCAGGCATTTTCGCATTCTATCGAAAATGCGGCCACCATGGCCGGGATTCGATCCCACGACCTTCGGGTCAAATATCGAGTACCATAACCACTAGACCACCGTGGTGGGCAATCAAGTGGACATTAGACAAGCACGACCACCACAAATGATGTTGGGGGAAAGGTTGATGGGATACATTTTATTTACGATCTGAACCGTGCGGTTGCTGACTAATGGTCGTTGCAGGTAGTTTGTCAGCGTGTGTGCTACATAAAAATTGAAGGACACTTTATACAATCTAAAGTGTGTTCGGTGAAAGCGTGTGGCCGTTCCACTGACTATGCCATGTCTTTTTTTCTTTTACACTCTCAGTGGGATAACACACAAAGCGAATGTGTGCGTGTTTTCTTTTTTTAATTTTTTACCGCGAGTCGCAGCGAGACGCGAGACTAATCTTCCTCCGTTCGCATGCGTTAGTATTTTCTCGCGCTTTGTGCATTGTGCAAACGCCATAGCGTTCCAGCGCTTAAATTGACGGGCCCTTTGTAAATTCGAAGGTGTATTCCGTGAACGCCTTTGTCCATTGAGACGGCGTCTGTCAGAATGATTGCAAACGCTGGGCACATCGAAGCTACGCAAGCAAAGAGCGAGCGCTGTAGAGTCCGACGCGACCGGCGTCCGTTTGCGCATCCCGGCGGCCACCTGGCTCCGTGCCAGAGCTGGATAGACGGGACAGACAGACAGACAGACAGACAGACAGACAGACAGACAGACAGACAGACAGACAGACAGACAGACGGACGGACGGACGGACGGACGGACACCGGACGGATGGACGGACGGACAGACGGACGGACGGACGTTCAGACAGACAGACAGACAGACAGACAGACAGACAGACAGACAGACGGACGGACGGACGGACGGACGGACGGACGGACGGACGGACGGACGGACGGACGGACAGGACA
>JALIZH010005316.1:0-56005 GCA_030522465.1 Rhipicephalus appendiculatus | reverse complement strand
TTATTACAGTGTAATTATCCTGGAATCAGGTTCGACAGAAGTGTCGCTGCTTTGCAGCGCTGCACTTCGAGCACCAGTGGTAATATAAAGAAAAAGTTAGGAGAGTGATTGGAGCGATCAAGTTTTTGGAACCGTTTACGAGGCTTCGCTATCCGCGCCCATCACATTTTATTTTGTACATGCCACGAGAAAACCTGGTCAAAGTATGGCCATCTCGTCTTGGGTAGGCTGCTGCCATAGTTTGATTTTCGTTACTCCTCGCGTCGGCGTTAACGTTAGGCTTAGCGGGAAAGAAGCGACTATAGTGAGGCGTCGAAGTTGCGGACTGGGACATAGAGTGACCGTGTTTCCCCGCAAAACTACGCCTGTAAATGCACGCACCAGCACATTACATGCGTGTGCGTGGGCGCCCAGTTACCCACTTCAAAACAATTTTACATCGGCTTATAGAAATGCCACAGGAGCGACAGTTGTCGCCTGCACCCCGGGGATTAAAAAGAGAAAGAGGCAAGATCCTCTACCATGCTAAACCACCTCTAATACTAGTAGTTAACGAATAGGAACTCGGTTGCGGAATTCCGGTTGTGAAAGCGCGCATTTCGAAATTCCATTCGAGCGGCAGACACTCGCTAAGCTCGTGTTCGCATGCGATGTCCAACGTCCGAGCGTTTTAAAGTTCATAAGGTTTTTCGATTCGCCCAGTTTTTTTCCCACCGCTTTCTGGACAGCTTCGCGTTGCTGTCTTGAACATCCCTAGAGCGCCTTAGCGAATTTTGTAGGAAGTGTACTCGCTAGCATTACAATCGCTTTTTATTCGCATGCCGAGAACATTTACGACATACTTGTCGATTTTTTTTCTAAACCCGCTGTCTTCGCACGACACTATGTCCAGGCTAGGGACATGCTACTAACGCAATAGACATTTTGAAATTATACTTAGCAAGAACGCCGCTACTAGTAAAGGAACATGCCGCTGACGCAAAGGCTACCAATATTTTTTTTTTTCAAATAAGACTCCCTCTTTTTTTCCTCACAGACGGGCGCCTTGTGAAAAGGAGCTTTGACAAGGTGTCCTTGTCAGAACGCTAATACTGAGGAGGGTAAAATGTGAACAAGGCTTCCGTACGGAAGCCGAAACGTCGCTTTTTTTACTGTTTTATACCATTTCAATATGGTCGGCGTATCTTCTTTTCGTTTCTTCATCAGGGGTTGGAGGAGTGCTGTTTAGTATGCATGTTTTCCGTAGCAGTTCAAGCAAAGAACGTTGATAACATTTTATAACCCGAAACTGACGAAACGTAATAAAGAAACAAGAACTGTGTATTTGGTGAGACAGACAGCTAATCCATCCAGCTCGGCTAACTATAATGCCGCTTTGCGAGGCACTCATATTGTCATAAAGAGATTATAGTATGACGTTTGCGTTGTCGCATATAGGATTTCCGGCTGAAGGCCTCCAAGAAGTCCGTATACATTTCTGTTAGCACCGCATCTTCACTGAAAAGACGGTGTCGCTTTGTTGTGTGTCACCTCACGCGAACTTCTTTTCGCAACGATCACCTTTTTTAAAGGCCTTTGCGTGTTCGCGCGTCGTTGCCTAGGTTACGAAATGCCGTGCAACAGGGGGGCTGCTCGGGCTGCTTGGTATAACATACTTGACAAGGAAAACCTTTTTTATGGCGCAGAATACTTGAAGAAAGAGTGGATAAAGTGGAAAAGAGAGGAACTCTTGTTGTCTCTTTACTTCTGGCATTCTGCGCGCTAAAAAAGGTTTTCCTTGTCAAGTACGGTTTGTGGGATCACTTAAGGAATCGCGTATACGAGATCTTCGCGACGGATTCTGCATTGTAAACTCGCTCATACACACCGTCAGCTGCACAGCTTTGCAACGTTCGGGCAGTGATGACGTGAGGTAGGACAGGAAGTATGCCCCCCTCCTAGCTTTATTACAGTTTCTAATTATCGGAAGAACACAGCGGACAACGCTGTAACACCCCCTTATCTCGCGCTTCTCTTTGATGTTGTTGTCTGTGCGCTGTACTACCGTAGCTGCGATAGAGTGGTTTTGGCGTTCATCCTCGACTTCGGAAGGTCGCTGGCTCGAATCCGGGCGCCAGACACTCACCGCGGTTAATAAACAGAAAAGCGTCGCGCGACCATGATAATGATAATTATTATTATTATTATTATTATTATTATTATTATTATTATTATTATTATTATTATTATTATTATTATTATTATTATTATTATTATTATTATTATTATTATTATTATTGTTGTTGTTGCCCTGCCCTTTGTAACGGGCGATCAAACGGAAAGTCCGGATCTGGCACAAGAAATGTCTCGGATCACTGGCTCGATGTGCTTGCTGCCGGACGCGTTCTATCCTGCAGATACGTCGCACACCACCAATGTTCCAATCTTCGCTTCGTTATTTCGACTGCTTCCCACTGCGGTTGCTCCTCTTGCGACTCCCGGAAACCTAGCGCCATCGCCGGCGATTGCTGCTGTTGCTGTTGTTGCCTCTCCCCGTCGAACGACGCAGTCAACGCGGTGGCCGCAACATGGCGCGGCAGCGAAGGCCGTCAGTTTCAACACGGGGCATTGGAGTACAGTGTGCTCTATGGTTTCCTCCTCCAGGTTGCAGAGCGGGCACGTCTTGTCGAGATTCGGCATGTACCTCGCCCTCAGCGATCGGGTTCGTAGCATGCCGCATCAAGCTTCGCATAGAAGGCCGCTTCCCTTTGAATTCTCGTACAGCGGCTCATTCTCGATGGATTGTTTTGCCTGAGTGTATAGACCCAAAGCGGGCTTCCCAGTTGCTGTCGTCCGCCAGCTGGCACTTTCGGCCTCTTACCAGGCGCTCGGTAGTGCAGGGTTTTGAGCAATTCCTGGGTAGTTTTTTGTAACCCATCGAGCCCTACGAGGCGCCAACCTGGGAACACTATAAGCCGTAATGATAGATAATGCGTTGGCCCGTGACCGCATGAGTTTCTTCTTCTTGTTCTTGTTAACCTTTCACTGTGGCTCACACCCACTGTGGGGGGATTGGCCAAGAATTGAGTGGTCTTATAAACTGTCACGGAAGTTTAGAATAAATGAGGTTATAGAATAAAAACCTTATAAATTTTATACGAAATTTTGATAGTCGCTCAAATGGAAACAAAAAAAAATAAATAATAAGAATAAAATAAAAGTAATAATAATACTTTTTTTATTAGTAACAGACAAATTTAAATCAGCGCCCTATTTTCCATTTGCAAAAAAAAAAAACAAAAAAAAACAAAAAAAAAACAAAAAACAAAAAAAAATATGTTGTGCATGTATCGAGACAGAAGGATAATAATATAGATTAGCTAGTTAATCGATTGGTTGCATTGATGTAATTCCTCACAGCCACACAAACCTTCGCACTGAAAAACCCAGATATGGAGGCTCCAAAAGACAAAATCACGGGCACAGATAAATTAATGCCAATCGCACGTAAAGGTTTTTCTAGGTGGGTGGTTCGAGCTGTAATAAATCGCCTACAGGTCAAAAAGAAATGGTCGATAGTTTCCAGCTCACCACAGAATGCGCACAATGGAGAAGGTGCCTGACCAGACCTGTGTTGGTAGAAATTTAGTTTCGGCACCCGACAGCGCAGCCTCGTAAATTGACACTTCTAGATTACGTGTTTCACAAGAGGATCTCCGCCAGGGATATAATAGGTGCCGATATTCGGTGGAATTCGTCAGTGATGTGCCTGCAAGGCCTTCCATATAGTTACGCCTGCGAAATCGCGCAGCCGTCACATAAGCGGACGGTGGAAGACACGGTAAAATTGGCCCACTTATTGACGATTTTGCTAGGGAATCGGCCATTTCATTTAGGAACAACCCTTTGTGTCCAGGCACCCAAACTAACCAAACTTTTCTCAAATGCGTGGGTATTAATGCACTAAATGCCTTTATTACTTGCGAGTGAGCACCAGCAGAAAGTGCAGCGCAGAGAGATAGAGAATCTGTTATTATAACGGCAGATGTAATTTCTGTGTTTAACTTTCGCAAAGCGAGCACCACTGCCAGAAATTCAGCCACAAACACGGGTATAAAATCAGGCAGTCGAAGGGAATATGACCAATCCAAGTTGGGGCTAAATATACCAACACCTGACTTTTCGTCACACTGTGATGCATCTGTATCGATAATAACCTTTGTTTTGATGCTCTGCAAGTGTTCTTGTAATAAACCATCTAGAGTATTACGGGGCAGTAATTTTGCATTATTAGGGAAGATGTCGTCAAATTGGATATCCACAGAGTGCGAATTATAACTAGTCGGGGTTATGTCGCTGATACGTACATTCAGCGGGTCCAGTAAACGTTGTACAAATATGATTTGTGGTGTGTGAAATCGCGGCCATCTAGCACCGAAAAATAATTCCGGAGTGGAAATAAAAGCTGTTTCCGATCGGCGTAGCGGTGACTCGTATATTCTTAAGAATGTCTCAACGGTCAAAATTCGAAACCTGCAGGAAAGAGGGGGGAACTCTTGATTCTAGGTATAAAACACAGTTAGAAACCGTTTTAGGAAGGCCAAGGCATAAGCGTAGTGCTTCTCTTTCTAAAAGGATTAGAGGCCGGATTTTGTATGCTGGAGCACCAGAGAAAAGCACACAACCGAATTCCAAAATGGGACGAACGTACATTCGATATATCATTACTAGAGTGTCCCTTCTCATACCTATGCGGTAGTTGCTTCTCCTACGTAGAATGCCAACGGCACGCGCACCTTTTCCAGCTATATATTCGATGTGTTGTCGCCAGTTAAGAGGTGCATTATAAATTACCCCAAAGTATTTAATAGACTCCACCTGAGGTATGTCCTCATAATGATAACACAATGAGATGTTCACGGGGTATTGCAGGGGGAAGACAAGAAGGGCACATTTCCTCGGATTCAGTAAAAAGTGATTGTCATCGAGCCAGTTCTCCAGGGTGTTAAGGTAAGACTGAAGCCGTTCATATAGGGTCTGAATGTTATCTGCCGTTGCAAAGAACGCGATATCGTCAGCATACACATAAGTTGTTATTTCCTGGTGACGTGGAATGGTGCTCATTAGTACATTAAATAATACCGGGGAAAGCACTGAGCCTTGCGGTACTCCTCTGGTTTGTGTGTGAATAGTAGATGAGAAGCCGCCTTTAAAACAATAAAACTTCCTGTCCACAAGGAATTGGTGAATCCACGCTATTATGTATGCCGGAAAATTGAGGGATTCCAATCGATCTATCAAAATGTCATGCTCTACGGTATCATATGCTTTAGCGATGTCCAACGTAACTAAGGCCGCATATTTGTTGTGCTGTCGTGCTAATTGTATACGACTTTCTAAATCAACATGAGCATTCCATATTGAACAACCATCCCTGAACCCAATTTGACAGGGGCTTAGAATTGACCTCTCGTCAATAAATCTATTGATTCGAGTATGGATAATTCGTTCAATCAATTTCACTAGATTTGACGTCAAGGCGATTGGCCTTATGTTATACAGAATGTACCCCCCGTCTTGTTTCTTTAGCAACATTATAATTTTAGCAAGTTTCCATTCTAGCGGTATCCATGAGTTTTTTAACGAATAATTCACAAGGTCTAACAGTAAATTAGGCGATTCCTGAAGTAAAACTTTTAACATTGAATTCGTAATGCCATCTGGTCCAGGGGCCGTCTTCGGTAAACATAATACCGTCTCAGTCAATTCAGATAAAGAAATTTCCGTAAATTCATGCGAAGATACCGGCATGTTGCGAGTAGCCGAGAGGTTTGTACTAAAGCGACGTTCTAAACCTTTGGCTATCTCTTCCAGCGACGCATTCATTTCTTGTGGCGTCAAGATACATGACTCTAATGTTAAAGGTGTTGGCAGTACTTTTCTTGTCCGTAGATATGCAAACAAAGCACGCTTATTGTTTGATTTAGAAAGATAATCGTAATGCCGACTGTCATATTCTTCTTTCGCTTGCTTAACAGTGCGCTTAAATACTCCAGCAAAAAACTGATAGTCTTTCCAATTTGTTGGGCATTGATTATGGAGAAGTTTTTTCCAAGTGGCTTTTCGTCTTCTGTAATCGCGCGTGCATTCGTCGTTCCACCAACGAGAGGAGGACCGTTTACTCAATGGAATAACGAACTCTGAATTTTTTCCGAGATTCCTCTAGTATGGATCCAATCTTAGATGCAACTTCCTGACCACTGGCATTCTGAAGTTTTGCAATGGCAGAACGCAGACAGGTTTGAAATTTTCTATGGTTGACATATACGCGTGTTGTCTGATCTAAAGTTGTTATTGGGCATGAAATATCAAAAACTACCGGGAGGTGGTCGCTGTTAGTTGCATCGTCAACCACGGACCATGAAAAAACCTTGATCGCATTGGTGCAAAACGTTAAATCTAGCACTGAGCGAGTCTGACCCCGAACGAATGTTATATGCCCTTTATTCACACACGAGAAATTTTTGTCGATGGTCCACTCCCATAGGCGCCTACCACACAAATCTGTCTTTATCCCCCCAAGACAAATGATGCGAATTAAAGTCACCTGTGAGCACTATTTCCTTTCTACAGGCTGCCAAAACGCTGTCAAGGTGGCTCGTACTTTGCACACCAGTGGGGAAATAACAATTTATGATTGAAAAAGGGTGGTAACCTGGAAGACACAAATCTAGTGCTATAAGTTCACAATCAGAGTCCGACATTCTGAAACAGATTTTCGCCCTATGACATAATTTACTTGATACAAGTATCATTAAACCACCACCACGTGTTTGACGATCTAATCGAAAATCCAGATATGGCAAGCTTAGCATGAGTTTCTTTCTTTCTTTCTTTCTTTCTTTCTTTCTTTCTTTCTTTCTTTCTTTCTTTCTTTCTTTCTTTCTTTCTTTCTTTCTTTCTTTCTTTCTTTCTTTCTTTCTTTCTTTCTTTCTTTCTTTCTTTCTTTCTTTCTTTCTTTCTTTCTTTCTTTCTTTCTTTCTTTCTTTCTTTCTTTCTTTCTTTCTTTCTTTCTTTCTTTCTTTCTTTCTTTCTTTCTTTCTTTCTTTCTTTCTTTCTTTCATTTTCTTCCGGCAAAGCAACGTTATAAAAAAAAGCGATCCAGAAATGGCAAGCTTAGCACCTTATCTGGGACAGGCGTCTTTCGTTGGTGTTTCGTTCTACCAGCGCAGTCTCTCCACCGACAATTGAGCAACACTTCTTGCTTAAACAACGCAGAAAGACGATAGGTTGTATCCGTTCCGTTCGCTTCTTTTCCTGTCCGCACGGCATAAGACTTCGCCTCGCCGAATCAAAACTTTTTCTCTTCTTACGGTCCGAAAGGGTTGAACATCTCGCGCCAACCACGCACGAATTCATCCACCGTCACAATGACGTCAAAGTGACGTGGGTGTGCGTCGTGAAGCAATCTGCCGAACCGATTACCACCCTTTGCCGCGCTTTTAGAGCTTTGCTCGTTTCGGTTCTTTCGCCGTTATTCACGCATCTTCTTTCGTGTCTCTCCTTGTGGGGCCTGTTTGGTTTTCTTGCTATGCTAATCACGCGTGATGCCGGTCATGTCCATTTAAGTACGTCATTCTCTTCTTTTGTTACGAGCTCATCATTATGGCTCGAAATTATCGTTTTAAGCAGGCGTGACAGTGTAACGATGACGTCAATCTCCGAGCTCCTCTTCCGCTTCATTCTTGGCACGATCTCGACAGTAAAAGCCTTAATTCGTTTTAGGGGCGAAGCTCCTTAGTGTGTGGGTCTGTCCCTCCTCTGTAGTTGTCGTAGTAGTAGTAGGTAGGTAGATAGGTAGCCACGTGTAATGGAATGTACCCACTCCACGTGATAAAGATGACGATGACGCACTATAGTGGAATGTACCCACTACACGTGATAACGATGAAGTATAAGCGCGTTCCAGTATAGTGGAATGTACCCACTACACGTGATGAAGATGACGATGACGCAGTATAGTGGAATGTACCCACTACACGTGATAACGATGACGCTGATGACCATGAAGTATTAGCGCGTTCCAGACCACACATTCTCTTTCTGCCATGGATGAAAACGATCGAGCTTCGCCTACTCATCATCATTCACTTCGTGGATATGGCGTGATTTTTTTTTTTTGCCTCAACCCGCCACGGTGGATATTGTCATGATATTGTCATGATATTGTCGCGAGAGGAAACGACGAACAGGAACTCGAAGCGAATGGTCGTTTACTCGGCCACAGCAGCCACTAACTTCTTCGCTCCCTTCTGCTGCCACCACTAGCGCGTGGTATTACCCTCTCCCCACAAAAAAAAAAAGAAAAAAAAGGGAAAAAAAAGGAAGAGGCATCGTATGGATGCCACGGCTACGAATAACAGTTAAAGCTTAGCCAAAAATGTTTGTGCTTGTTGAAAAGCACAAGGGCGAAATAAAAGAAACTAGAAGGAAATGCACAATGGTCCTGAAGGCAGGCTCCGCACCACAAAGTTCGTGACTTGCAATCAACGCGAATGGTTCGGCTTCATCCCGGAGACGTGAACAACATCCGAGGAGCGTGGTCTACGAGAGCGATGCGATGTGTCTGCTGGGATAACTTCGTAGTTAACTTCACCAATATTCACTGCTGCAATATTCGACTGCTGACCCGAAGGTCGCGGGGTCGAATCCCGGCTGCGGAGGCCGCATTTTCGATGGAGGCGAGAGTGCTTGGGGCCCGTGTACTTAGACTTAAGTGCACGTTAAAGAACCCCAGATGGTCTATATTCCCGGAGCCTTCCTCTACGGTGGCCGTCATAATCATGTCAAGGTTTTGGGACGTATAACACAAAGTATCACTATTATTATTATTAATCCCTTTTGCCTCAAATGCATAGTCATTTTTCTCTTTTCCCTTGTTAAACGATGGTGTCAGTTGTATGCAGTAACTTGTCGAAATTCACGCGCCCTTCCAGGTGTTTTATACTCACAACGCGTGTTATTAGGTCGTTGATGAAGTTACTTAGTATTTTTTTTAATTATGGGTTGGATACTTCCTGCTTGTAACAAGTATAATATGAGTTAGTGAAGCTTTCGACGCAGTTGCCCAGAGCTGCACCTGGTACATCCCCCGAAGTGTCCATGTTCGTAGATGTACTCCATTCTCGAACAAATACGGACCCCACCTACATTCCCGTAGGTTGCCATAAAAATCGACGACAGCTCGAAACTTCCAGCGTGCCGCTCAAGCACAAAGGACGCACGAAAAGAACACACACAGAACGAGTGCGGGCTAAGAACTGTCGAAGCTCTACATCCAGCGCGCTGCTCGAGCACAAACAAGGACGCTCGAAAAGAACGCACCGGTCTGATTTCCGATGTTATCTTCGCCAGAGGATAGGAAATTTTTATTTAACACTTAGGTGTAGAGCTATCAAAAGATAGCAGGTCTTTTTTCGTCATGCGAAGAAATATCTAGCGAGTGACGGTAGCCTGTACCCCTCCGATGGTCTAGACCAGGGGTAGGCAACCTTTTTGAGCTGGAGGGCCGAGGTTGGTGCCTTGCAGGCAAAGAGAAAAAAATCGGCGAATTGACAAAAAGTGCAATACTGGAATAGAAGTCATGTTTATTTTTATTTTCAGCACGCATATCACAAGGTCGAAAGTTATAAATATCGGATACACGCTAAAAAAAAAAAAAACTCTTTTGATGCGACTTTTGGTGCTGAACATTCTGAGCCAATTTGCAGATATCTACATCAAGGTTGCTCACCTACAGACGCAGATATTCATGGAGGTGTTCATCGGTTAGCCAGGAACACAAGTTTAATTTGATGAATTTCATTCTCGAGAAATTGCGTTTGCAGGCGCGTGTACTGCCGAACGTTGTTATTATGGCTGCTGCTATAGATTCTTCAAACTCTAAACTTTGAGTCTCACAGGCCAGTGCAAAACTTCACAGTGTCTTTCGCATCAAATAGTCCTTGAGCTCATTGTCTGTTGGCAGATGAGCCAGTTTCATCTCGTACGTATTCCCGCCTTAAAGGGATTCTCAAAGGTTCGGATGCTACTTGAGTGTTTTTGAAAATCAGAGAACCTAACTTTGAACTCCGTCTTTAAATCCTGAATGAAGCAAGGAGATTTTGAGGGTTTGTTTCTTTGTTTGACGCAACCTCAATGAAAACCAGCAGGTAATGAGGCCAAGGAACGTAGAAAAGACATTAAGTCTACTGTTTAAGTGCATTATAGCACTTGAGACATAGATGTGAAGAAACTAAACTGGACGAAAAGACAACTTGAAGCCGGCAGGGACGAAACTTGCAGCCCTCGGATTACGTGGCCGATGCTCCTACCAATTGAGCTGCGGCGGCAGTCGTCCCCTCGTCCACTTATCGGGTACTTATGTGCATGCAAACCTCAGAGTGCTGCAATGTATATGTATATGTATGCACGATACGTGCATACATATACATATACATATACATGATACATATACGTGCCACATATAGTTTCCGTTCGCCATAAGCGTTAATGTTTATCCCCGTTCGCTCGATTAGATGGAGAAAGCATGGGACGTGCTCGAAAGCGACGGCCATATCAGTTGGGGCATACTCGTAAACAACGTCCCGCGGTCTCCTGCACATGTATACCGTTGCTTCAATTTGCATGACCGCGCGGAATACTCGATACGCGGCTACACTTACACAGTCGGCGTACGCGAGAAAGAAGGTATAGGGTGCATCGCACGTCCGTAATCGAGCGATGGCCCACTATACAGCCTCGACGACTCACGGAGGTATATGTAATATCGCGTATTCCGTCGGCGGGTGCTGATTATCCCCACCGCTGCCAAATGTGTTTACGGCCGCAATGTGTCTCGAGCGTTGCATATATGCATACACGACATTTTCGCCCCTTTTGGGCTGTTTTCTTTCTTTTTTTCCCACTATTTCCTCGCGCTCTTTCGGGTGTGTTCTCAATATGCAAGGCGACAATTTGCTGGTTGATCGTGTCGTAACCACGGTTACGGCAAGCGGCGGCAACTGAGGCCTCGTTGTCGATATTCCATCTCTTTCTGCTTCTCTCTCTTTCTCTGTTTAGTTGCGTGCAGTGAGATTGATTCTGACGCTCTAGCCTTTCACTTTGGCCTGCACAGTTGCGGAAACTTTATACTTATATACTCTATAAGCACTGGGATCTTCTTTTTTCTTAAATTTATAGTTGCGTCGTTTGGTTTGGTAGGCTGTACGATAATTACTGCATGGGAAGTCTGACACCTATCCATCCGTCCAAGAATACGGATTGGACGGACAGATGGATTTCATAAACATTTTGTATATCGTTTATCATTTCGTCAATGGAGCTTCGCTCCATCATCAGCATTCACTTCGTGGATCTGCAGCAATTTTGGTACGGGGTGAAGAAGGAACGCTTTGCTGAACAGCTTCGCTCTTAAGGTGAAGTTCTGTTGTAGCGATCTTATAAATCCTGCTCTAAATGCAGCTCCACTTCTGTGAAACCTGAGCAAGTGCGTAGCACGGGTTACCCAGCGATTCCCGTTTGTAGAGTTCCTCCTGCTCCGTTTACTAAACACTGCCATAAACGTCAATGTTTGAAGTAAGCATGTAGGGTTTCACCGGGACGAGTAGAAGCTTATTAGGGAGATCCGCAAACTCAGTATGCGACAAGCGATACCTTTTTGCTGCGCTTCATCGACTTTCTGCTTCTTACAGAAGTTAAGATACGTCTCGTCTGTCGCGAGTTCCGTCAGGTTGTTCCCCGCTTCAGATGTAGCGACGAAGGTGCCGGAGAAGGCGCGTTTGGGACGAGCAATCGCGCTTGGCGAGGCGGTGGCGCCCTCTCTTGCGCAGCGCGGGGGGACAGCCGCATGTTTCTGAGGTGTTTTTAGAGGTTTTAAGTTATGATTGCAATGACTGCTTGGTTATTTCGGTTAACTATATTGCTACATGCATAATGCCAGCCCCTGAACCATGCGCGTGTGCGCCCGACGAAGACAACGACGATCCCTGGCTGTTCGGGCTCGGAGCTGAACCGGCCGATCCCCCATTGTGGGTTGCGCCAGATTGGCAAGGATCAACCAACCAACCGGTCAGCGCTGCAACCGCTACTGTAAATATATCGTGTAAATAGTCTACGGACACAGTCTATACCGAGTCGTTATTCACGTAACAATATTAATTTACACCTTAATCGTTTGAACCCAGTCTTGAGCATTTATAGCCTTGTTTTAGGCCTGTATTCTTGATTTTGAGCTCCATGCCACATGGGACACTGGACGAGAAGCCGGGCTTTTAAAGAGCTACGCATTTTAAATTCTACGAATATGCATTGTTTATGTAATCTTTGTCAGATCTCTCCGGTGAACGCCGGGGTACCCAGACGCTGCGATGATTCGTCGAATTTGCGAAAATATCGTTAGACAACTGCTGAAGGAAATCGCGCGCGGGTTTTTCCTCCCTTCTTATCTGACCTAACGTGGTCCTATCTTTCAATTAACATCTTTCACTTTTGTATGTAGCGGTTGTTCGTACTCATTATTTCATTATATTCGTCTAAAGTATATGAAGCTGATGTGCTTCACTTTAAAAAAACAATCGTACGGCATCACGTGACCAGAGAATCCTACCTCCCTCTTGAGAAGAACGCATGCAAGTTACCCAGAGAAACAGCAGTGGCTCTGCAGATAGCCCCTATCATCGGCGCGTACGTTCGAATAGCTCTTTTGCCAGTTGTTGTAGGGACGTTTCGTTGTATTCTCTCCAAAAGTAGAGTACGTGTAGAATACCAAAATTGGTATGGCATAACATGACTGTATGACCAACATGAATGACTCGGTCATATCATGAAAATCATGACTAACATGACATGAAAAGTATGATTTACCTGCCATGGACATAGTGCTCCTGGGGCCGTTTTCTTAACTTGATATATCCAAAAATTGGTACGATGAGACATTTCTCCACGACCAACATAAATGACAGGTAGTAATATGAAAATCATGACCTGCATGCGCTGTACAACATGATTTACATGCCGCGCTCGTGGCGCGCTGACGGCCGTTTCGCTAGCTTGGTATACACCAAATTTGGTATTGCGTGACGTGACTGTATAACGAACATAAATACCAAGTGGTCATATGGAAATCATGATATGTCATGTGCAACATGACTTGCAGGCCACGCTCATGGCACTCCCTGTGGCCGCTTCGCTAGCTTGATAATACACCAAATTTGGTATTAAGCGACGTGACTGCATGACGAGCATAAATAAGAAGTGGTAATATGGAAATCATGACATGTCATTTGCAACATGATTTCCATGCCACGCTCATGACACTCTCGTGGCCATTTCGCTAGCTTGATATGCACAAATATTTTAAGGCGAAAGCCTTTAATGTCTCATGCTCACGTCCGTCCGTCCGGTCGGTCGGTCGTCCGTCCGTCCCTCCAGCCGTGCCCTGGCACGGTGCCAGGTGGACGCCGGGGCGCGCAAACGGACGCCGGTCGCGTTGGACTCTACAGCGCTCGCAATTGGCTTGCGTAGCGTCGCTGTGCCCAGCGTCTCTAATCATGCAAGGAGGGAGACGCGCGCATCACGTTCCATTCTGACTGACCCAGTCTCAGTGGGCACAGGCGTTCGAGGAACACACTTTGGAATTGACAAAGTGTCGGTCAATTTAAACGCTGAAACGCGAATGGCGCCTGCACGATGCGCAAAACGCGAGAATACGAGCGCATGCGAAACGGAGGCAGATTGGTTTCGCGTCTCGATGCGATTCGAGGTAAAAAATTAAGCGAACATAAGTGGCAGGTGGTAACATGAAAATGTTGGCATGCATGTCATCTACAATGCCACTTACATGCCACGCTCATGGTGCGCTTGCGTCCAGTTCGCTAGCTTTATATACACAAAAATTTGTATTGCGCGACGTGACTGTATGACGAACAGAAATGACAGGTCCTAAATGTAAATAATGACATGCATATTATGTACAGCATGATTTGCTCTTTGCTGGCTGCTTCGCGTTACATCGATTCCCATGGTGCGTGGGATCTGCCGGATTTTTTGTTCTAAGTACTTCTGCGTCATGTACCGGATGCATTTTAAAAGACGGCTTCTTGCTCTCCCGTAGTAGAGGGCAAAGTACTCCAAACCGTTAAACCGTTTTTTTATAAATGCACAGTTGCTGCTCATGGCTTCTGGCTCGTCTTCGGCTGGCTTTGGCTTATCGCTCCGCCATAGTAAAGTGCACATCACTCTGGATCGTGAAAGATTTTTCTAGGTGCATGCGTAGCACTTGTCGTCGATCCAGACATCTTATGTTTGATGATCACGTTCAAAATTAAGCGCTCAATACAAGCCTAAAACGAGGCTATCTGTGCTCTAAACAGAGATAAATAAACGAACAAGGTCTAAAATAATATAGGTATCAAAAATAACTAAGAAGTCATTGTGATAATTAACCCTAAAATCGCTAAAAACGTTTTGGAAATCTGTGGCTGACTCCGGCGCCGCGCGAAAGAATTCTGTGGCTGACTCCGGCACCGCCTCGCTAAGGCCATCTAAGGCTTTCGCCTCAACAGAATTCATAGTATCTATACTATGAATTGTGTTCGAGTATGGATCCTGCAATACAGTGTTCAAGTATAGATACTATAGCGGTAGTATTGTAGCGTGGTGTTGTTCTTGTCGCTACTAGGTCGTGACCGGAGAGATGACGCGAAAACACAGCAGATCCATAGACATTCTCCTAATTTCATTTCTTTGTCTTAAGGTTCCCTAATTAGACGTTTTACACTCTCGTGCACTACGTAACTCTCTGTCAAACCTCCGCAGCAGTCACTGCAACCTGCTCTCTTGGGGTCTCCGACGCGACCCTCCTTATGCCCATCCGGTAGCATCCTGACACTAAGCCAGAAACCAAACAGAAAGCACCAATTAGAAGTCCGCGTTGAACAAACCCAATTGGATGACACGGATTCAAACACGAACAGCCAATCGCGGGTGTTCTTCACCGAGTTCGAACTCGATGACAGCCGTCCGCCAAAAGAGTAATGATCTCCACTAAAATGTAAAAACACACAGAAAGCTACCGCGTCATCCGTTAGCTTTCCACCGTATACAGTTTACACCGCGTACCCTCAGGCGCAGCGGATGCAGAGCCGTCTGTGTCCCCTAAATTGGAAAAAAAGCATATCGTAGGGAGATAACACTTCAAAGCCGGTGAAGAACTCAGACACCTTAACGAACCCTGCTCTTGGACAGATCCCACAACATTGGAATGAGCCAACAGTTGGAAATAAAAAAAAAAGCTGCATCAACGTTTACGCGACAGTATCTATACTTGAATACTACGAGTGGCAGCCTGAAGGAGGCAACGTTATTACTGCGCTGGCAGTACTGGCTTAGAGGCGATCTTGTTTACGGGAACTTCTTCGGCAACATTGGAGGACGAACTCTGGGTGAGAAGCGCTGAAAGGTTCCTTCGCATCTACGCGGTGTTTTTGTGGCCACGTTGTCTTGATTTTGTTTGCGTTTTTTAGTACACTAGTGGATCGGAACTTGGCGTTCTTGCTGTTTTGATTCGGAAAGTAAGGAGTACACTTCAGAACATGACGTGGTTGGCGCCGGATGTGTGAGCGTGTGTGTTTCTGAACGGAGCATTCAGAAGGTTTGTTTATCCGCTCGCGCTGAAACTTGCGACCGTTCCTTCTTTCCTCGCTTTTTTTGTGTTGAGTGATTCCTTTGGTCTCTTATATGGCGGGCTTTCTTCTTATTCCTCTGTTCTTTTTATTTAGCGCATCCGTTTTGGAATGGGAAGCTTGCCACCTTTTTTTTTTCGTTCTTTTAATGATAACTTCTGGGGTTTTACGTCCCAAAACCACATTAGAATTATAAATGACGCTGTAGGCGAGGGCTGTGGAAATTTCGACCGGCTGGGTTTCTCTAACGTGCACCTAAATATAAGTACGCGGACCTCAACACTCTTGCCTCCATAGAGAAATTCGTCCGCCGCCGTGCGGCCGGGATTCGATCCCACAACCTTCGAGTCAGCGGTAGTGTACCGTATCCACTAGACCACCGTGGCGGGGGCGGCGCCCATATATGTTGTGTAAAATCGTCTATGGAAGGTGTGTGCGTCAGTTCTGTCGTAATTCAGGCAATGACCAATGTAGACGCTGCAGTTCTTACTTGGCCTCCTCCTTCGGGACTGACGCCATTAAGGCCACCGGGTGACGCCCTTCGATGATGTCATTTTGTTCATTGTACAGCGGGTACAGTCAGCGCGGCCTAGGGCTGCGTTTCATCTCAGTCTGCTCATCTGTAGAAGCACAGCATAACGTATAATAAGCTCTACACCTGCTATGTATTTGTGAAAACGTACATTCGTTCCACGCATAGAAGAACGTTTTTTTCCTTAAGTAAAAATTTTCCCTTGCTAGTAAGTGCTTCGTCCTGTGTTCTTCCTTAGTTTCCATTATAGTTGCGCTTTGGCCATCATTAAGTTATCCATAGTGAAATATTGGCAGCGCAAACAAACTATTTCACTATGAATCTATAACAACTAGCCCGCCTTTCAACCCTTCTGCAATCATGAACCTATACTGACACACCCAAGAGTAGTTTTATTGCCATAGCAATTATATGGACACTCGCGGCTGGTTTTCGCCGTCGGCGTCGGCGTCATTTGCCGTATATGTATATGTATATATAACCGGGCCCGCCCGTCGTTCGTGAGCGTGAAAAGACGCGAGGGGGGGGGGGTCCCTCGAGCGACCTTCGATTTTACGAGCGGGGGGCGCGCGCGTTATCTCCCCTTCTCGGCGACCGACAGCGGGCGGGTGGGGGGGGGGGGGGGTGACGTACGATTTTACGAGCGCGGGCGCGGGCGCGCGCTTTATCTCCCCTTTTCATCTCCCCTTCTCGGCGGCCGGGCCGGCGTACCCTTCTACGTGCTGCGCTCTCAACGCGAAGAGAATTCTCTTTTAAACAAGCGTTTTCTAGAGTTGCGTGAGATCGGATCCAAAAAGAGTTAGCTGCCAGCCTCACTTCGTATAACATTACAATTTTTTGCTATTGCATTCATTGCTTCACCCTTGCGGTGAAACTGTGACTTTTTTCTAAACTCCACATTAACCTACATAAACCTAAATAAGGGCCGGGAATGATGCGAGAAAATGGGGTGTGTTCACGTAACGCGAATACACCGCATAGCGAACGCTTGGACTTGTGCAAGAATATGGCGCACACTTTTTACATCCCGCGAACACTCCATAAGCAGTACTCCATTCGGAGCATTCGGGTGGCGTTAGCACAGGTCGTTACCATTCGCTCCTTTCACTGCTCTTGCTGCGCGACAAAGTGAGAGCCCCGATGACGTTACTCCATACTTACTCCTGCAGGCGGCTCACTACCACGTGCCCACTACCACGTGCCTACTACCACGTGTTCGAGCCCACTACCACGTGTTCAGTCAGAGCTGCAAGAATGACGAGTCTTGTACCGACTTCCGCGATGCCGAAACTATTTACGCATCTCCCAGGCTTTGGAATAGATCCTCTTGATACCTTGATGTCCTGACCTCATTTTCTTTACTAGATCTAACCTAACTAAATCAAAGCACCACGAAGCCGAGGAACGTATAGGGGCGATTTGCAGTATTTTAACTAAAGTATGGTAATTGCGATAAACGTATAGGATTAATGTGGAGTAAAAGACAACTCGCCGCTGGTAGGGACCGAACCTCCAACCTTCGGATATCGCGTCCGATCCTCTACGAGTTGAGTTGCAGCGGCGATCGCTTGTAGGTTGTGTCACTACAGGCGGAAAGTTGTCTCTTCGTCCGCTGTAATTCTTTTACATTTAGCACAACTACTACAAAAATTAACCCCTTCAGCTCTGGTTTTTTTATATTTTGGTCGGAGAGATTTAGTGTGCGTGTTTTCCTAGTAGTTAGAGCCTGGGAAGAACATTAGAGAAAAAATTGAGCCAGTGGTGCAAGTATTTATCGATTATCAAACCTTATACGAAAAAAATAAACTCTCCAACCATAATTCTTAATATAAGTTTTTAATAATGAAATTGAAAACTGGCCCTCAACGTTTCGAGACCCGTTCGGTCTGTTCATCAGGGGGTGACTGTCACTCCCCTGATGAAGAGACCTAACGGGTCTCGAAACATTGGGCCAGTTTTTAATTTGATTATTGAAAACTTAGATTAAGAATTGTGGCTGGAGAGTTTATTGTTATTTTTTTCGTATAATTTTTACCCAGCCCGACAGATCTCTGTCAAATATGTTTACATTATCAAACCTGGCGTCATATTAGGTCATCAAGGCTCAGTGGCTTGTGAAGTTAAAAAAATGGCTTCTTTATTCCTGCCTCTCACTAAAGTACACAAAACCTGTACTGACCTATTATTTTTCGGTGTAATAGTCGTTGAAACAGCTTCGGTACTTTGTACCGAAAATGCCGCTTACCCGCCTTGGCGTCACCCATGTATCTACTCACCTATCAGCATTAGTATCAGCTTTATATCGGCTTACGCTTACACTAAAATATATTGACACATACCGCAACGCATTAGCGTTAATGTGCCACCTGAATGTTTGTTGATCAGAGGCGTGGGTAATGTGAGGAGGGGTGCCGTGACCTCCCCCTGCAAACTCTTTCACGAGATGTTCTTGATAGAAATATCGCGTGTGAGTTGTATATTTTATAAAACAGGTCCTTACGGGATCGCAAGCACTGATAACTCGTATCTGAAGGTAGAGGATGAAAAGGCGTATAGTAGAGCGCCGATTATGTGAGATATTGGCATTAAAGAGCATTTACACCGTGATCGGAAAAGCTAATTTTACGCCAGCGGACTCATGAGTCGACTCACTCTGACTCAGGTGAAGCCGTGAGTCTGAGTCTGAGTGAGTCCGGCTGAGCAATATGTTGATGAATTTGAGATCGAGTGAGTCCGGTTGAGAAAAATTTAGTGAGTCTGAGTTAGAGCGGGTCCGGTCGAGGAAAGTTTCGGTGAGTCTGAGTCCGAGTGAGCTCTCACAGCAAAATATATTCCTTCAGTGAGTCCGAGTGAATTCCAATATTTCTGCCAACCTATGCCCATGACTTCGGTCAAGCTTCTTCCTTGTGGCTCCCAGATCCGCAAGCATGCCACAACTTTTGCGTCTATCGCAGTGGGGGTCATTAAAGAAGTATTACCCCAAGAATGAGAAGTTTGTTTTCGTTGAGATGCTAGAAGAAATGTGTGGTGATGTCAATTGACACCGCCATAGCCGAAAGGGTTAAACGTCGACGAATAATGTCCTCTGCATCTTCCTTAGCTTCACAGTCTGTTGGTTTCATTAGCATCTGACCGAAGCTGTGGCAAAAGACGACACCGAATGCTTGTTGATGACGTTAAGCGTAATCTCTTCGACTCCCCATCCTTTTTTCTCGCTCCACCGAACACGTGTCACCTCGACACGTGGCGTCCTTTTTTTTTTCCGGCGGTTACTTGCTGGGCATGCAACCGCACGCGCGCATCGACGGCTTATAGCATGACGCGCGGCACGTCGATACGACATCGCTCGGCAAACCGCGGCGAGAGGTGGGTGTGTATACAAGTAAAGCTGCGTGGCTCTGACTCGCTGTCGTCTTACCCCGCCCACGCCTCTTTCATTCTCGGCAGATGCCTGTGGAAACACTCCGTGACATGCCTTTTACATTTCGTAGCGAACAACCTTGCGTGTTAATCCCGGCCGCGGCGGCTGCATTTTCGATGGAGGCGAAAATGCTCGAGGCCCGTGTACTTACAGTACATTCGACTGGTCGTTTTCGAGTGCTCCGGAAGCTCTGAAAAATTGACGTAAAATAGCAACTAAGCATCACTACTTAAACATGTGGGCAAATACATGATGAGGAAGGAGGAAAATGACTTGCATACCCGCTTGTTCTCGTTGTAGAGCTTTAAAGCTGTTGGAATCGCCACTTTTAAACGCGGTCAGAGCGCTCTCAAACGACCACCCGAATGTGCCATTAGATTTGGGTGCACGTTAAAGAACCCCAGGTGGTCTAAATTTCCGAAGTCCTCCACTACGGCGTCTCTCATAATCAAGTCGTGGTTTTGGGACGTTAAACCCCAGATATTATTATTATTAACCTTGCGTGCTGTGGTTACCTATACTCATATATACCGTCCCCAACATTTTGTAGCCGATGTAGCATTACGTCGCAGATACGCAAACTCTAATGAGGATTGTAGCTGCGCAACTAAAAGCTCACAGGCTTATGCAATCACCTGAGACGACGCGAAGGCAAAAGCCACCTTCTTTGTTCACCCCCCCCCCCTCCCCTCGAAATCTTCCTGCACCTGACGCGGTTCTTCAGTGCCTCCAGGATCTTAGGTTTCGCACTGCCTCTGTGATCGGTGGGCCGATCACGGGGGTAGAGCAAAGCGCCGATGTCATGGCATGACGTCATCATGTGACGTCACATTATGTGCCGTCATTATGACTTCATAGTGACACGTCATATAGCGACGTCATCTCGCGATTATTTTTTTGCATCACTCGATCGTGTTTATGCCGCCGACGCCAATGGCGAATTTTCTCGTTTTACGAGACAACTACGGTTTTTCTTTTATATGGAAACGCGGCTTGCGTAGCAGGTTATCCCTGCCCTTTCCTCTTTTTCTCTAACGTAAGCACTGACGAAGGAAGGACCCCGCCCGAAACTGCCGGAAAATAAGACTATTTCACTGTTTCACACAACACCTCTGGTGCGTGCGCGTGCGTGCGTGCGTGCCGCGTGAGTGTGTGTGTGGTGGGGGGGAGGGGGGTGCACACTTACAAACACGTGCGCTCAAGTACGTACGGGAAGTCGGGCCCGCTCCCGAAATAGAATCCTGGCTACGCCCGTGTACACCAAGGTGCATGCGTGAGTTACGCTCGCCTTGTGGCGAGGGCCACCGATCGACCAGAAAGGGCAGTCAGCCCTTTTGTACAGTGCCTATGCCTGACAGAAGCCTGTTTTTGATCGATAGCTAAGGCAAGTGCCATAGGTAACAGCTATGCAACAGCAATCGATGCGTTCCTATGGCTTCGCGTTGGGTCTCCGCTCTGACGCTCTCATCCGGGCAGGTGGAAAACTTGGGAAACCGGGCAGATAAAAAGGATTCCTTTCACCGCTTTGTAGCCCCGGCTGCGAACTGCGTTGTTATGTCTTTTTTTTTCTGTCTCTTTATCCCGCCTATTCGCGGAGAAATTGCGTTTCTTCCTGACATTCAACTATTTTCCTTGCAGCCACGCTGCGGTTCTAAAGGGAGCCGCGGTGTCGAAATGGCCTTTTTCGAATCCGAGACGGGGCGGCGCTCGCCTTCCGGAAATTGTAAAGTTTCTCGCCCGGTGGCTTCTGGGCTTTTGCGTTGCGGGAAAACCGACAGCGCGAGCGCATTCGCCGAGATTTCGTTTAGGGTGAGGGGCCTCTGGCCTTCTGACTACAAAGCCGAAACGGTCACGGCGCCTGAAGTCTTTCGCTCGTTTTCGGTGTTAAACGTTCGTTCTAGCCCTGTGTAAGAGGTGGCTTGTTGAGTGAGCGAGTGAGTGAGTGAGTGAGTATGGGTGAGTGAGTATGGGCGAGTGAATGAGTGAGGGAATGAGTGAGTGAGTGAGTGAGTGAGTGAGTGAGTGAGTGAGTGAGTGAGTGAGTGAGTGAGTGAGTGAGTGAAAGGCGTTGCAGTGAGTGAGTGAATGAGTGAGTGCGTGATTGAGTGAGTGTGTGAGAGAGTGATCAAGTGGGTGAGTGAGTGAATCAGTGGATGGGTGAGTGAGCGAGTGAGTGAGTGAGTGAGAATGAGTGAGTGATCGTGTGATTGAGTGAATGAGTGAGTGAAGAAGTGCATGAGTGAATGAGTGAGTGAGTGCGTGAATGAGTGAGTGAGTGAGTGAGTGAGAGTGAGTGAGTGAGTGAGTGAGTGAAAGGCGTTGCAGTGAGTGAGTGAATGAGTGAGTGCGTGATTGAGTGAGTGTGTGAGAGAGTGATCAAGTGGGTGAGTGAGTGAATCAGTGGATGGGTGAGTGAGCGAGTGAGTGAGTGAGTGAATGAGTGAGTGATCGTGTGAGTGAGTGAATGAGTGAGTGAAGAAGTGCATGAGTGAATGAGTGAGTGAGTGCGTGAATGAGTGAGTGAGTGAGTGAGTGAGTGAGTGAGTGAGTGAGTGAGTGAGTGAGTGAGTGAGTGAGTGAGTGAGTGAGTGAGTGCACGTGTCTTGGTTTATAAAAAAATACATTTAGGAACATGACATCACCTATGCCAAGGGCGTTGCAGAAGTGACAGAGAAATATCGAGAGAGGTTTTGAAGACCACGAACTTCTATATATTTGGAAGTTCATGCAATGGGGAAGGGCCTGCCCGAATGATGCACCAGAAGCATTTAGGCAAGTACCATGGGTGCGAACCATCTTACCTTCCTTGAAAGACGTAGCCCGTATTCACAAACCGAACTTATCCTTACATTTCATTTTTCTCATCATTCTTGTGCCGTTAGCATCTTTCACAAATAAACATGAAGCGAGCATTCACGAATGATCCTCCGTTATCGTTGCTCTGCTTATCCACATAACGCATGTTAAAGGCACATAAACAATAAGGAAAACGAGAGATAAGGATAAGGTCGGTTTAGGGTAACGGGCCTTAGCCTGGTTTCGTTATTGACTGCGCTGACACAAGGCCGAGCCTTCGTCCGCAGTGCACGCAATTAGCGAAACGTAATGCAGACTAAGCCCTACAGAGTTGCTCGTTTCTCACGGTGGCTGCCGGAGTGCGTGCACCGTGTGCGGCAGTGCTGTGCCGGCTGTCCATGGTCCGAGCCTTACAGATGCAAGTGATAACAAACTACTCGCCTGAGACGTGGCCGGGCGCCCTCGCTTCTTCGGTCCAACGAACAGTATCCTCGGCGCCGTCGTCTCCCCCGTTTGCCTGCTGGTGTACCGGCGTCTCGGCGCTTTTCCTGTTTCACATTGCGCGCAAATGAAGACTTTACGTGCATTACTCACTCTGTCACCCATTAGTAAGGTCGATACATTGAGCTAGCACTCGTGGGCAGTCGCGGGAGAGGGATTTGCGAGAACAACATGAGAACAGGGAGAAGGATAGAAATATCCTGCCTGTCAGTGCAACTGTCCACAGGACACCCCCCCCCCCCCCCCCACCCTCCATCGCAAAAACTGTATCGTCGAACAAATGCAGCGCCACTTGACAAAGACAGGAGACACATAAAACACGGACGAATGCGGTGTTCCTGTCTTTGTCAAGTCGCGCTGCATTTGTCCGAGTATGTACCCGCTCGCCCAAGTCAAGGTGTTATTGTATGGTCAAGCTGTGCTTAGGAGGAATGTAGATGTACCGCTAAATGAGCTCTATCGAGGCGAAAGCCTGAGGTGCCTCATTAACCGCCGTACTTGACCGACGGCGGCGTCGGTGGCCTCAACATGAGTGATGGAAGAAAACAAAGTCGTCTCTCCCAGCCCGGCTTTATTGCATAAAATTTATCCCGACATTTATCCCAATAGCTCCTGCAGGCACTGCAACGAATTCGCTAGCCTAGACCACATGATCTGGCGTTGCCTCTCGTTACGGGGCACGGGCCAATCCAACGAAGACAAGTTGCTATCCGATATCAAGAGCCCCGATGTCGGGGCTCAACTGTGGGCTGTCCAGAGGGCCAACGATGCGGCGGTCGGGCTTGGCCTGACTGTCCCAACGTGGGAGCGGCCAGGGTGGCCGTTGGGTGGACATGAAAAGGCGCCAGAACTCACGCCAAAAGTAGCCAAAGTAGCCTTGTCATTTGATATTATCGCGAAATTTCTATCCAAATAGAATAGAAGCGGTATTATCAACAGAGTCTTTACTATTGATGAATAAATAAAGCCATTTTGAATAAGTAAAACCAGAAGTTTAAAAAAGAGCCATGGCGCCAACTGGAAATTTTCATCGCCAACGGGGTCTCAAAAGTAGCCAATTTGGCGCAATGTAGCCACCAACGGCAACCCTGGGAGCGGCCCGCTGCGCGTTGAGTCGTGCACCTTAGGACTAACAATAAAGCTTTGCATCCATTCATCCATCTCTTAACGACATCACCATATGACGTCATTGGGACGCGACGCATTGCCTGAATTGGTGATGTCAGTATGGCATGACGTGATGACGAAATTACATGACGTCATCGTTTGGTCAAACGGTGGCTAATCACGGAGGCAGTGCAAAACCAATAGAGGTACAGAAAGCTTGCAATGCCTGCGATCTTGGAGGCTGTGCAGAACCACGTTAGGTGCAGAAACTTTCGGAGGGAGGGTGGGGGTGGTCAATACATAGACTGACAACAATAAGATGGTCTTCACAGTCGAGTTTTCTGAGGTGAATGCATAAGGGTACATACTCGGACAAATGCAGCGCGACTTGAAAAAGACAGGAGGCAAATAAAACACCGCACTCTTCTGTGTTTTATGCGTCTCCTGTCTTTGTCAAGTGGCGCTGCATTTGTTCGACAATACAGTTTTTGCGATGGGTGGCTTATCTGTACAAGCTTTCAATTGCTCTCGGGTGGTGCTGTCACGGCTCCTTTTCAATATAATAATAATAATAATAATAATAATAATAATAATAATAATAATAATAATAATAATAATAATAATAATAATAATAATAATATTTGTTGGAGTTTTACGTGCCAAAACCCCGATTCGATTTTGAGGTACGTCATAGTGGAGAGCTCCGAAAATTTAGTCCTTATGCGCACTGACATCGCACAGTGAACGGGCCTCTAGCGTTTCGCCTCCATCTCAATTCGACCGCCGCGGCCTTGATAGCCTTCGACCTCCGAGTCAGCTGCCGAACGCCGCAACCACAGCGGCGGACAATGTATTAACGTGATTAACGAAAGCTTGGCACTGGCGCTGTTTGCAGTGTTCAGCTGAATGTGACTCCGTACCAGTACCACGTTCTTTTGTTCTGTTTCATCCCTATGAGAGGTGCGTGACGTAATAAAGTGATGTTAAGTTGAGAACAGCGTTTCGTCCTGTCGTTTGTCTCGTGTTGGTGTTTTTCGCGCTAAATGTTACCACGAATAAGCATTAACTAGCCCGTCAATGCATTGTGCGAAGGTCATAGTAGAGGCCCGTTACATTTACGTAATCCCAGTATTAGGTCATTACCACCTTTCGACAGTGAAACAATTCGAAACAGCGCCCCCGGGTTTATTACTTTAGACTTTGCGCAAATGCAGGGCTTTAGGCGTTACAAGGAGAACTCACGCTGAAGTCTCAGCGTGACAAGAAGCATTTCGCGCAGTGTGAGCAGCAATGACCCTGAACGAAAATTGTATTTCCTCACGTCGCCCGCTGGGTTTGAAACGAGATAGCAGCGCATTGATTACGCTTTTTTTGTGCAGAGAGTAAGACGAAACTGAATTTCATTTGCACCGGCCCTAATGAAGCCGGCACCAAGCGCGTGAGTGAGAATGTTAAATGAAGTTTGAGGCGAATTTCGAACTTTCCGAGCTGTATCCTTTAAATATAAGCAAAGGAAAGACGTCTTCTTTTGGGGAAGCCTTTATTGGGGCCCGCATGCGGCGCGCGATTCGCCCACGCTGGCATTTGGAATGACGGCGCGACCTTTTCAATCACGACGAAGCAGAAGGGTCGATACCTGGAGTGACGGTCTCACGCAATGTTTTTTTGCGGCGCGGCCGTGGTGTCAACAGAACAGGTATACGGCACGCGTGTGCGGAACCATCACGCCACCCGATACTAAACCTGTTCCCGAACTGTCTGACTCTTTTCTTTTCTTTTTACAGAGAGTAGGACAGTGTATTCTTCCGTCTTGTTACTTTTGCAGGGAACCTAGTACTGTTTACGGAGACAGTCGCTTCGCAACGCACTTGATAAACTAGACGACCGAACTCCTTCGAAAGAACGAATCATGCGCCATCGACCGGACCCAACGTCTCAGAAGAAGGCTGTGAAAGCGCCACTGCGCTTCCTGCGTTCAAGTGGCCTTTCTGAACGACTTTGATTTGAACGTCGTGCGTGTGCGTCCATATTGTGTGTGTGTGTGTGTATTTTTCCCTTTTTTTTCGTTTTTATTTTATCTCACTCTCTGTCCTCTTTACAACCCCCTTTCCCCACCCCTGTGCAGGGTAGCAAACCGGTTACTGTACCAGGTTAACCTCCCTGCTTTTCCCTTTTCATCTATTTCTCTCTCTCTCTCTTGCTGTTTTTGTGGTCAATCAATGTTTCGCGAAGGATTTTTTTTATTAACTTTTTTTTTCATATAAACCTATTTGCGGCCCACTTTCTGGGTAAAGTGCAGCCGTAAGCTTGTGGCCGTCGCATCTCACGCTTCGCTGTTCGTGAGCAGTGGCAGAAATAGGCTTCGACTGCATGAAGTGTGCTGTCGGGGACATTTTGATTAAGTGTGAGAGAAAACAGGTGGTTGCTACGTTAACCTTATTTTGGCGCTAAGCTGAAACGGGATAACTGCTTTTCACTGCAGACTGAAAAGTTCATTGAAGAACTTAAAAGTTGCAATTAGGGTAATTTATGACGAACATAAAGATCAGGCTAACGTTACAGTAGATAATGCTATAACCTTTGCAAGTAAAAAAAAAATACCAATAACTGGGGGATGCTACTGCAGATTGACTTTTCCTTAATCTGCGTAATTAAATAAAGCGGCATGAACTATTTCTTTTATGTTAATAAATAACCGGTTTACAATACCAATAACGCCACTCTTGCCACGAGAGGACCCTTGGTAAGCTACAAAACACACAAAAATAAAATACTCGGAGGGATGCCGCCTTGAAGGTGCCCAATCCTACTTGCCTTGAAGTCATACATTTGGAACACGTCTCACTGAAGTGTGCTCGCTGAAGTTTCGGTGTGATATTCAAGAGGGAAACTATGCCTTTATTAACATTAACAATTAACCTGTGGTGACAGAATTTACAACAGAGTTATCGGAAATATGTTGTCCATCAAAAATGTTGTAGTGTTTCACTTCTGTCCTTTTAAACGCGCATCTAAA
This sequence comes from Rhipicephalus appendiculatus, assembly GCA_030522465.1. Lineage (NCBI taxonomy): Eukaryota > Metazoa > Arthropoda > Arachnida > Ixodida > Ixodidae > Rhipicephalus > Rhipicephalus appendiculatus. The sequence continues at coordinate 28,910 of JALIZH010005316.1, read as the reverse complement.
TGCGCCGTACGCGCACACTTGCAGCGCTTCTTCGTTCTTTCCATCAAAGTTAGGTTAGGACCCGGTCCGGGATTCGAACTAACGACTTCACGCTAACAAGCACAATGCCCTATAGCCGAGCAACGAACTGCACAGGCAGTTATTGTCAAACCCTGCCAATTGGCAAATGTCGCTAGAGCTGTTTGCCTCAGATTAAATTCTCTTGCTGCACCAAACGCCTCTCGAAGGCTTAATGAATTAAAGATGGCTCACTTGCCGACTTCACGAGGCACCCCGCAATGGAAAGGCGTCGGAGCCGTTTTTCTTTGTCTTTTAAAGTTGCGCTAGAGATGGTTTCGACCTGGTAACTCCCGACGACCACCGCCATTGAGTCTGTTCTCTTTAATCGCCTGTATAATCAAGACGGAGTGCGGGTCGAATCTTTCTTCGTGTCGCGCGGCTGCTTTTCAATTGAGATTCATTGCGACCGCGACAGTAAGCGCACGCTCATTCGTCTATACAGTTTGTTTCTTCTTTGTTATTGTTGTGTTTGCTCGAATTCACTGCACCACAGTCTCCGGCATTCGTCTTTCTAAATTCCCATTATCATCAGTCCTTGTGTGCGAGTTTTATCTGAACCTTTATATATTGGGACCAATGTCTAGCATGTTCTGTTCTGTTATACCTCAACGGCTGCGTAGGGAATTGAGGTGAATAGAACGATGACCACTCCATTTCTATACGTTCTGCAGAAAAATAAGAGAAGAAAGACTGGTTACCTAACAATGAGAAAACAAGTAAAGTAATCATGTGGTAAACTGAAACACACACACACACAAAATAAACATGTCGATGGGCAGTTAACTCTTTACAGTGGGACGTTCACAAGAACACAATGTTACAATTGCATATAGCCTATGCCCCAGTGACTGCGCTGCGGGCTTTGGCTCTGCGCGCCTTCGTGTACTTGTGATAACTATTATTTTCAAAACTGTTATTGGCATTTGAAACTCGGCGCCCCTCTGCACGACATCATCCTTTGAGTGCCTAGTCCGAGTTTCTCTGGAAACTTGAAAGGAACATAACAGAGTTAAAGTTTGAGAGGGGTTGTGAGCAGTTCATTAGTCGGAAAATTACATTTATGACCACGCAACAATATTCTTCAATAGAAATGCGCATGGGCGGGTTGTGTAGCGCGTAGGCAAGATAACCGCTGGTCATTAAGATTAACTGACTGGAATTCCAAGAGAAGGCAAACGCGCGAGGTGGAGACAGTAAATTAGGTGGGAAGATGAGATTAAGAAGTTTGCGGGTATAACGTGGGCACAGCAAGCACAGGACCGGGTGGATTGGCGGAACGTGGGAGAGGCCTTTGCCCTGCAGTGGGCGTAGTCAGGCTGATGATGATGACGATTCTTCAGTAGGATACACTCGTCGTCATTATCGTCTGCGTTATCGTCGCTCGTGGCTTTCAGAGGAATTGGCAACTGAATATCGTGCTATAATTAACATTTATTACGTCTTAGATAACCACCCTATGGACATCAATCCCCCCATCGCGTGTGTGGGAGCCATGGTTCACAAGGCGAACAACAACAACAACAACAACGACGACGCCAGCGCTTGTTATGAAACACTCAATTCGGTAGGGCTGTTAGGGCAGTTCAAATAGAATAATGCGTAGCTGTGGTTTCTGCAAACATCATCTGAACCAGTGGTTCGATTCGCTCGATCATTTCATTTATCTCACATAATGACCACGTGGAAGCGACGCCGTTATCTGAAAAGCTATACGTTATTGACCGACACAGTGACGTCAACAAGTATATGAATGAAATTAAAGCGGCATGGCCCTGCCTCCGCTTCCTAAGACTTGGCTTCCTAAGACACAAACAAATGAGCATGACCCAACTGATATAAACGACACCGTGCCTCTGAGTAGAAATAAATGAATATTTTCTTTCAATGAACATACATTGAAATCAATAAATTTAAAGTAAGTGAGAAAAATGACAAGTGATTGCAGTCTTCAAACATTTAACAGTCAACGTAGAACCACAAATGGTGCTGTCAAGAAAGTTCCACGATCAAACTAGTTTGCTACAGTTCGTAAAGTATGCATAGTTCGGCGCCGATTGGCCGATCATTGTTTTCCACTTTGCCGCGTCATTTAGCGTCCTTATCTAAAGTCTCCTTCCTTCCTGAGCGAGTCCAAGTTATTCGCATGTGCGCTCTCTGACGCACGTTTGCCCAGACCACGAAGCCAAATGTAACGGCTGTCGCTCCGAAAGGGCACCGCCTTGTTATGGACGTTATGGCCCTGCACGCTACGCTGATTGCCGAATAGACCAGGCGTACAGGGTTTGTGCATGCCGTCTCTGCATACTTTCGCCGTAGCGCAATTAATCAAACACCCATTAGCAGGAGCACGGGGCTAATTAGCTGGGAAGATAACGCAGGTCGACGTTGGTTGTACGGGTATAAGGATAATCCAAGTTGGAAGGCATTGTAGCTGGGCTCGCATTGTGCGGACTTAGCCTTGCGGAATGATTGGCTCTTGGTATTCCGTTAGTTCTATAGTTCGTGGAAGAAACATTGTTTTGCATCGAACACAGCATTGTCAGGCAGTGTTGGTATGAAATAATTTTCCAGGTGTAGTTCCACGCAACTACTGTGGGTAGGCAGTCGTTTCGTACTCGCGTTTGGCGAGTTTAGACAGTACAGACAGCCGCGATTCCTTTACAGCAGTAGCTAGAAGCAATTGAATATATTCTAGCACATCGGACGTTTCGGATTTGGCTCTACGGTTTTATTAGGAGTGCTGATGCCTCAGAGGAATTGTCGATTAATAGCTCGGGCTTCTCATAATATTATGTGCTGCTAAAAGACTCAAACACACAGAAATAGAAAAAGAAAGGCAATGTTGATGAGTAGATGCCATGTATATTGTTTCCAAGTTACTGTCTTGAATGTTATGTTCTGTGGAGGCAAAGGGGAACAGAGGATAAAAAGAATACACGATAGGCGGGTGCTCTTCGACCTTTATTTACAGTCGAGCCGTCTTCGAACAAGCACAGCCGGGCTGTGCAGTGCAAGTTCATGTGTGGACTATGGATTTAGCTCCGATCCAGTGATACCAATGATCTATTGTCCAGTGTTCCGTTGCACCCACAGAACTCCAGACTCCGCGCGTTGAGCACAGTATGCATATTTTCTTTTACGATGCGTGTGTACGATATAGTTGTGTGCATCTCCAATTTCGCCCAATCGGCGCAGCTCAGTCACCTTGCCTCCTTTATAATATTTTCCGTTGCCAGCACACTTCTATAGAAACAACGTCGTTTTGTGCCTGTTTCTTTCTAGATCTCGTCCTTTGCGCTGTTCTTAAAGCAGCGCGCACATAGCCACTACGCAGTCTGTATAGTGACCCGTGCGATTCCCGAAGAGGCTGTGTGCCTTTCGCAGTAGTGCACACAAATTGCCCAGACTGAGTGCTTCGGTACGCGATTCACTGGCGCCCAAGGCGCTTTTAACGTGCCACTGCCAGAAGGGGCGCGCAATTACGCACGTATGGTTAGTTAATCGTGAAATGAGGCCGCACGTGAAGGCGAACGTGATAGTTGGCACCTACACCCCTCACCCCTCCTGTCCTCCATGCCCGCTTAAAATATACGAGAATGCTCTCAGGGCGTAGTCAGACCATAGATAAAGAAGCGGTGTACGCGTGTTTAGCATGTTCTCTCTCTCTTTCTCTCTGGGGGCTATCACAGTTCTATGCAGTCCGCAGACTGCAATAAATTATCTCGAGCCGACTCAGCACGCACAAGCGGAACCGCATCCAGCACTTAAAACCCATTAACGCCTAGTGTAGGTTCTACGGTCCGCTGGGCTTAAATGGGTCTAGCAAACTTAGGCGGGTTTTCTTAACAGTGAAGATTTAACGTTCGCCGTTGCCCTACTAATATATGATGTTTCCGAATGTTATCGCCGAGTGGCTCGTCTGTTTCATTTCGGTTAATTTTCGTATTAGGGTGGCTGATTTTCAACGTCATTACAGTTATTCTTACACTACCAGCCAGAAGTGAGACACAGAGCAAACTCAACACCTGCCTTTTTTTTTACGACGAGAAGAAGCGATAAATAGCGTTCAATACGCTTTCTGTCGCGTTTTTACGACTCCTAAATCTGCAAGTTGTAAAAGCTTCGCTTAAAGGGCACGAACAACCTCTGAAAATACGAAGAATGCTGGCGTTGGCTCCTGGCGTTTCCCGTCTTCTTGGCAATGTTCGTGACGCCAGCAGTGTGTTCACGTGACGTCATGTGCAAATAAGCTCTCGATTGGTCCATATATTAGTTACGTCATTTGCGACCTGTCTCCTACCACGCTCTTCCATGCAGTCGCACGCCAGTTCTGCCTTGTCTCGCATACGTATCACGCGCGATCAATTGATTTCGCTTCGTTTTGATCGTTTTCGACTGCGCAAGCGGAGATAACAGACTGCAGCCGAAGAGCGCGAAGTACTGATAAGTGGAACGCTTAGTGCTGACATTTGACTACGTCTTTTTTGTTTATGAATAAATTAGTGGAGGGGGGAAGATTGCGCGTGTAGGAAGGGTAGTGAAAGGCGAGAAATAAACCACTCAAACTCTGAGTTGCTTAGGGCACCTTTAAAAAGAAAACGTGGAGAAAATTCTCCAGCGCTTGGCGCAATCTGTTAGTTTTCTTCCAGACTTACGTACGCATTATTGCCGAGGGAGGCGAATCGCCAAAAAGAAAAAGAAAAAAAGGAAACGACGTGGACAAAGACGGACAAACGTTTGTCCGCCTTTGCCCACGTTTTTCTTGTACCGTTTCACGCCCATTCAGTAAATATACCACCGCAACTATACCGTACCACCACCCTACTAAGTTACATACGGGTATGTACGGTAGACATACTCACGCGATATCGCACTTTAGCACGTAGGGGATCCCTCGGAAACGGCACCGAATGGGCGCTCGTCCAAGTGCAGCACTAAAGGCATTTGCTTCTTTTTTTTGCCGCTGCGTGGCTGACACGTTGCACGTCACTTCGCTCTTGTCCTGGCGATCGGTCTTCTTCTTACGAGATGGAGAATGCACGGTCTGATTCGGAGCTCGCATTTACTTTAAACGTCGGAATTCGTTACTTGCATTACATTTACACGGTAAACGGGAGTTTCGAACAAAACAGACTTCTTTTCTTGTTGTTTGTTTCTCAGAGTCCCGTGAAAAGGAAATCCTTTCATTCTCGTTCGGAAGAGTAATCCTTCACAGGGAGAGAACATTGGGTTGTTACTAGCACTCCCCTTGGAATTGCATCGCATAGCGAGGCAAGAGCTTCCTAGTATCGTTTCTAGGCGATACACCGCCTTTGCAGTATTGTAGGATTTAGTTAGTTTTTTTTTTTTAGTTCGACAAGTACGGAGTGACACTCTTGTTTCTTTTCCAAGCACTTCCGGTCAGGCGCTAACTTCTAGTTTTCTGAATGTTCAGACAAAGCCTTGTTAAAAATGACGAAGGTTTCACTAAGTCGCGCAATTAACGGCCTGAAACAGCGAAGCTGGACAATTCTGTAGTCTAATGTGGTTGCTTCTAGATTATTCCTAGAAGTTGATGCTAGGTTGTTTCTATGGTTGCCTCTAGGTTGCTTCTAGGTTGTTGCTAGACTTTAGCTAGGTGATTCTAAGTTGCTTCTGGGTTGCTTCGCAGCGCAGAGAGGTTCTCGTTGAAGCGCAGACAGTCACAGGCACGACACCGGTGTCCGAACTCCAGAGACAGAAACAGAGACAGATAAGGGCCAATTAAGTGTCAGGATTATTAATGAAAATTCATTTAAAGAGTTTATTGAAAGAGCAGACGCTTTTTCTTGTGAACAGCCGGGTATCGTGGCGGTGCCTGGCGGAACAGATCTCAACCACATACTTCTTTCTACGTGAACTCCGAGATGCGTGGCAGCGGGATGAAACACAGTTAATGCAATGAATACATAAGGGCACACGAACGCACTTTAAAAAGAAAACAAATTACAAATTCGGCCTCACAATTTTCAAGAAACCCACAATATTTTAATTACGTCTTTGATAGCGGGTGCTGTGAAAGAGTCTTGAGAGTTTTCCGCTTTTATGTCAAATTGAAGTACCGTTTTTCACGCTGCGCCATTTGGGTTGTAACAGGCTTAAACCAAATTTCGGAAAACGCACCATTTTTCGCGAGATACATTTAGGTAGGAATAACATCTTTTGGGAAGAAGTTGAATTCAAGCAGTACAATTATATTATCAGTTTCATTGTATTAAGAAAGTTGCTATAAAGCGATATAAAGCATTGCAGTATCTTCCCTTTACCTTCCATAGGGCCCCTAATGCAAACATCTATTTTTCGAGATAGTCTAGTAAGCAAACCTTCAGTTTTTGAGATAGTGAAATACATCACATTTTTTCACGTTATTCTGTCATGTCTCCGAAATGGGCATGCTGGCTTATCTCAAAATGCAATTTGTCATTTTACTCCTTTCCTTTCGATACCATGTACTAGATTTAATTTTCACGTTTATTATGTAGAGGAGGTTCCCCATTCAGTCTCCAAATCCGGAACCTCCTCCTGTAAGCTGATTCGCAACAACTTTATTTTGCTGTAGTGAAACTTGCATAATTTGATAAGTCTTAATGGATACGGTATACCAGTCTAAGAGGTTTCCTATATACCAGCTTACACAGCGTACATACAAAAATGGGTGGTATCGCGTCACACGGTACATTCTGAATTATAATTTAACCAACGCGTTTCTTTAAATGTGCCTCTCGAACTCTCTGCACTGGTTTCGATCTCGTTCTTACGTCATTGCGGCTCGGTTTCTTCACCCTCGCAGACGTGCCTTGCTTCAGGCACAAGTGCAACAGCTGCGTCGCAGTCACACTTCCATATCTTGTTTTTTTTTTTCTTCTCCAGTTACGCCACCCGTTCCGATGTTCTGCATGAAAGCTCGCGCGATTTTCCCGAACGCTCGGCTTAAGACGCCTGGCGCGATCCCTTTATTTTATACATCCAGTATTGCGGCGTCGTTGTATAGAGTGTAGTTTCAGCGGAGATTTTTTTTTGCAAATGTTACTTGCGGTTGTAAAGAAAGAATGAAGAAAGAAGTTATACAGTTCCGAGTACTCTGTAGAAGCGAGAAACTTGCTGGAACGGAAGCCGCCGTATCTGCTTGAGCAGCTTATGCAGCCGTGCATATATTCGGAGAAACTGTGAACCAGCCGCAAGGGTGCGGCTTAGTGTAACTGAGATATCCACATCCTATATACGTTCTTGGTGTCAGTTATTTCAGTTTCTGTTAAGTCGAAAGCCTTATATATGTGACGTTGATGTGACCTTGAACGTAAAGCCGTCGTGAGCAGCGTGAGCGAAGTGAAGCAACATAAATGTTTAGTGAGCGCGCGAGCTGAGCCTTCACTTTGTCTTTCAGGCATTCTAGTGAGAAAAATAAAAAACGCCAGGCGTGCGCGAAAAGAGCAGCACAGTCACACCGAAAGCTGGAAGAGCGCCATTTCTAGAACCCGCTTGCAAGGTACCCACTGCTCCATTAATTGATTCGGTGGCTGATGACGACGAAGAATTATGGCTGAGCCCTTTGTAATGGGTTGGAAGCTTTCAACTACTCACTCGTAATGCAGTTTATAATGTGTGACGCCTGGTAGCACAATTCGCATTCTGTGACGCGTGGTTGTTATTTTACTCCTCTACCACGTTATATTGCGTATGTTAACGTGGTTCCTTGCTGACATAACGCTTCGTATAGGGTTTTTGTGCGCAGGAGTTTCGAGCACCGGCACGGCTCAGTGGTAGAATACTAGGCTGGCATAGAGATAACCCAGTTTCGGAACCCCGATAGTTTTCATATTTCGTTTTGTTTCTTCTTTCCTGCGATAGCGGTTACGGACACCGGCGGCGGCGGCGGACAACTACGGCACCCTTGTTGGGATCTCATAACAGCTTTCGGTGTAAAAAAATATATATATATATAGAAAGCGGTGTTCGCGTGGTATAAAGCGCCAGGTAAAATAGCCGCACAGCTTGGCTTTCGCCTTCTAGTGCGGCTATTTCCAGTATGTCGTCTGAGGCGAATGCATATGAAGCCATGTGAGCGTGTTGTCTTTTTTTTCTGCGTAAGTTTCTGGGTGTACTAGGCTCGAGCACTGTGCGATGCACGGTTGGCAAATAATAGCCCATTTGAACAAGTTAGAATTGCGAAGCCCTCCTTCTTATGTATAATACCTATCATGTGAAGCTTTTAAGGGAAATAGGGTGTTGTTAATTGAAGTGAAGTACGCTGTGAAGACTTGAAAAAGATTGCATTGTTGCTGCGCATTGTTGTCCACCACGGTGGTTTAGCGGTTACGGGACTCGGCTGCGGAACCCGAAGGTCGCGGGTTCGTTCCCTGGCCGCGGCGATCGCATTTCGATGGAGGTGAAACTGTAGAGGCCCGTGTTGTGTGCGATGTCAGTGCACGTTAAAGAACCCCAAGGTGGTCGAAAATTTCCGGAGCCCTCCACTCTATACGGCGTGCCTCATAATCATACCCTGGTTTTGGCGTGTTAAACCCCAGATATTATTATCTATGCGAGATTTCCTCCCATGAAGAATAACAGCAACGACGGCCACGTCGTCATCATTAACGTCATAGAGCGTGGTGATTACAACACCGATACCAGTACAAAGATAAAAGCGAACAATAAAGAAAGCAATAATAATACAGTAAACTGCGCCTTATTTCAGCCGCCGAAATGCGGCACCAACGCTCTTAACTGCTCAGCGCTTTGTTTTATCTTGCTGGCTCATCCCCATTGGCTTTTCCTCGGCGGCAGGAACCAGATAACTTTTTTTATTATTTCTTCCACTTGAACGCTCCACTCCTGTCACCTTTCCCTAAAGCACCCCATCCTTTTTTCATATCACCTACAAGAGACAGCGGTATTTCCTCATATCTCTACGACTCTCGTTGTTGTGCTCGCACGGCGGTATCGAAAAAAAGGAGAAGGAGTGAACGGATGATTGAAATGCCTCCCTGCTCCCATACTGCAAAGTTTTACACCGTTTCACATATGTCTTTTTTTTCTTTTTTTTTTTTTGTACCAGGAACGCTCTGCGAACTTATTCTTTCGTATTGTTTCGTAGAAAAGCCGCTTGACAAAACTGTGACGCTAGTATCAGATTCAGATGCTTTATTTTTATTGAATTACTCCAAGAAAGGGTACAGATGCTAAAGGTATAGCCATACCTGACAAAGACTTCTGTACCGATTTTGACAAAAATAGTAAGCAACAAATGTATAGTAACAGTTCGAGATTAACTGTCGAGAGCACGGCGCTTCAGACAACACGGAAGTCCGCCTCCGTGGAACAGTGGTTACGGTGCGCGGCTGCTGACCTGGAAGTCGCGGGGTCGATCCCATCCGCAGTAGTCACGTTTCGATGGAGGCGAAATGCAGGAAGCCTGTGTTCTGTGCGATGTCCAGTGCTCGTTAAAGAGCACCAGATGGTTGAAATTTCCGGAGCCCTCCACTACGGCGTCCCTCATCATCATAGCGTGGTTTGGGCACGTAATACCCCACATATTTTATTTATTATTATTTTTTTTTACTTATTTACACCACACTGCAGGCCATGCGTCTCAAGCAGGAGGCGCAAGGTACAACATAACGAATATACGTACAAGGCACAATTGAATATCTGAAACTAAGGAAGGCAAAAAAAAAAAAACTCTAAAATGAAGATGCTTTGGAAATAGGGAATGGACTGTTCAGCGAGAGTTGGTATTGCATGTTTCAGGAAAAATGCGCGAAAAACGTGGATGAAGAGGACGGGAACAGCACAAGCGATTGTGCTGTTCCTGTCTCTCTTCGTCCACTTTATCGCGCATTTTTCTTGAAACATAGGAAATAATGAGGGTCTAATTCTGAATTGATTCAAGGTGAGTCCAGGTGATCAAAAGATGTCGGGTTGTATTCTTCAATAGTTCGAGGAAAAAAGAATGTTTAAAGAGGTTTGTTCTGGCAACATAAGGGGAGAGCGTGAGGGAGTGGGATTGACGGGTTTTCTTGGTTTCAGAAAGGGTTATGTAAGGTCTCGGATCTATATAAAATTTACGATTCAATAAGGAATGAAGGAACTTCAGTCGGGAAATTTTCACCTCATTTCAAGTGTTTGAAATCCGTTAGAACGTAAAAGTTGAGCTATTGAATCATCTTGGCTATATTTAGAAAAAAATAAATAAATCGCATCGCTATTCTCTGTATTCTTCCAAGAGCATTATTGATGGTTTGAGTGAAGGGGTCCAAAATAACGCCCGCATAATTCTAATTTGGGTCTGATAAATCTGGTATAGGCCAAAGTTTTCAAATCGTGGGATACATGTTTAAGCTTATGTCGAAGTAGACAATTCTCTAAAAGCTGAAGAGGTGGTGTTAGAAATGTGGGTATTCAAATTAAGGTTGTTAGTAATTGTAGCTCCAAGGTACTTGTACTCGTTAACTTCCATTAAGGGGTATTGGCCAACGGAGTTACGAAAACTTAAGGGGTACTGTTTTGTTAGTTATATGCATGAGCACAGACTTAGAACAGTTTAGTTTTATGCCCCATTTATTTCCTCCACTTCAAAATGTCATTTTTAGACTAGATGGGAATGAGGTGTACATCACATGGATTTTCGTCCTAATAGTCTCGCATGACTAAAGCAGACATATCGTCTTGAAGGAAATATTTCGTCTCAGACTCAAGGATTTGCAGCCTTTCTGCATGTACACGCTGAGTAATTTTCTCATTCGTAACTGGAAAAGCTGACTGGCTTCAAAGTTCTAGCGAATATATAGAACTACGTCGTAGCGAGATAGCCACGAAAATGCTCTAAGCCACAGGCACGAAAATCAGACAAAGCCATGTGCTACCCATAATTTCCATGACATCTCAGCTATCGCGGCTTCGGTTTTCCCTGCAGTAATTTTAGTACGAAAATTTGATTCACTTGGAGACCTGAGAAAAGACACAAGTGTAACCAAGTCCGAATTCTTGAGTTGTACGAGTTTTATGACTGCTTATGGGCTTCATGTAGCAGATTCCGAACCGCGGGGAAACGCCATCCAAATATAAAACAACCACATACTTATCGGTCCTCATCTGCCGTTCATTATCGACACCCTGACTTCCTTTCTGACGCCGTGAAGTAAGGAAGTAAACTCGAATACAGAAGGCAGGAAGGTTAACAATACATGTGTCGAGTTGGCTACCCTACCCTGGGGAAGGAGAAAAATTGGGGGGACCCTTAATCTTCGCCTTTAAGAGTTTAACGCGATGGCGATATCCTGTCCCGAGTGCGTACTTCAACCACTTAGTGCATACTTGCTATGCACCCACCACGTGGTGTTGAGGGAATACGCACAGTAAGGTGTGTGCCTTTTGTAATTGGTGGCCGGCTTTAAACTACGAAATCGTTATGATAGTCGCATGTTCTGACGCCCGATGGTAATGTACGCTTGTACCACGCAATATTATTGGGATATTACATGTTGTATTGCGACGCCTATATAAAGGACGCTTACGTTTGCGAAGCATGAAAGTTATTTTCACTGCATTTCCAAGCAGAGGAAGTTATTTTCACAGTATTTCCAAGCAGAGGTGTGGCTGCGTGGTAGAGCACCTGCTTGCCACACAGACGGCCTGGGTTCGATCCTCACTCGGACCCGTAAGTTTTTATTATTTATTTTATTTGCATCTTTCTCGATTTTTCGGTCACAACCAACGACGCCGACGCCGACACAGACGTCGGAACTTCTGCGAAACGAGCTCTTTAACGCTCTCGCGTTAAAATGGAACAGAAATATGAGAGAGGAGGTAGGAAAAGAAGGAAACTAACGATGAACTCGCTGAAGCGTGCAGGACTGCACCACTCTAGTGAAGTAACCCTGGTAGCACGCAACGTTGCCACAACGTTGAAGCAACTTTCGTAATGTTGCGGCAACGTTGTGTCAACGTTTGGTGCTACTAGGGAAGCGCGCGATAATGCAGTCAGTACGCGCCTCTTGGGTCTCATGGTCTCCGTGCATGCGTCTTGCACATGACGCCAGACCCACACGCACAGATGGAAAAGAAAATACTCGGCGCCGGAGTCACAGATATGCAAAACCTTCACTGTTTTCATTCTTCTGATTTGACGTCGTTCTGGGATACCTCAGCAACCGGGACGCGACGTCAAAACAATGAGAAGATGGCGCATCGTGGAAGGAGAGGTATTCGGAAGTCGTTCAAAGTTCCTCAGCGGCAGCTTGCGCGACGCCAGCTCGATGCGGCTGCGCCGCCCTTTTGCGTTGTATGTACGTTGAATATTTCATTGCGGACCCGCTCTTCTTTCCAGGGTCGTGTCGTCTCGCTTCCCCTCCTGTCAGGTCTTCGTCGCCGGCGGCATTTCTCATTTCCGTTTTCGCAAACAGGCCCGTCCCATCTTCCCCACCTCTTTCCCACTCTCTCTCTTTCTCATTGCCTGTCCTTCTACTTCCCTCTCTCGCTGTCTCCCTCCCATCTTCCTCTTAATCTATGAGCGTTCCCACCTTCTACTCGGCCCTTCTTTCCCGACAGCTTCTCCCCTCTTTCCGCTGTGACGTCACAGCGTTATTTCCCCAACTTTTCCACGAATGTTCCGCGCTTTTGTTATCACCTTGGCACCCATGGCACCTCGCTCTCGCCTGCAGATATCTGTCCCATTGCTGTCGGTCACGAAGTGTGACCTTGAAAACGGGGGTGAAGTTGGAATGGTCGGTATGGCGTTGCTGCTCGGCGACTGTTCTTCACGATCGTGCGACGAAATAAAAAAAAGGAAAAGAAGCGAAGCAAGTGACATAGTGATGCGGGTACGCCTACTTTTTTTTATATAATCCAGTGGGCTGCCTTTCACTATCGAATGTTACGAAGCGGCGTCTCGGCGTCATACGTGCCTTCGTGTATGGGAAGCTTCTGGAATGTTACCGACGCTTCACGTCGGACACGTGCGCGACGCCAATAGCCGTGTACAGCCTATAGAATTTACGCGAGCGCCAGCAATCACGCTGGAATGTGGGATGACACATGCATGTATAAAAGCCAGCGCGTTTCCACGTGTACATATAGATTAGATTTTCGGCGTCGGCCGCTGTTGTCTTTTACGGGTACTTGAGTTTCTCGGACAAAAGTTCGCTTGATAAGCAGTCTATTTTTATGCTGAAGCACTTGGCGCGGTATTCATCATCGTCAGATTAGCGGAACAATGTAAGCGCACCCACGCATACAAAACGGGCACGGCGAAGTGTGAGTGAAGTACGCGAACAGCGTTTAGGAAGATAATGATGCGTTGCCTGCTCATTTGCTCGCATTCGTCACTCTTCCTCCTCGTGGTCATCTCTTTTGGCACAGTATAGCCTTTTCCTAAGGCTACCAGCAATCGTCGACTAATGGCCACCTCACGCAGCTGGACACATGACCAGGATTTGGGGACATTTGCGCGTAGCGCCATCTCTCGTCGGCGACAGCGGCGACCTCACGTAACTGAATGGGAAATAGGCGAAAAAAAAAACGATATCTGACGAAAAAAGCTAGTTATCAATAACGACTCCCGGTTCGATACAGAAGAGACTTAAGTAAACATTCTGTTAAAATTAGTATCGCAATACAAACCGCATGGTTTCCCAGAGTGTTTAATATTTTACAATGGGGCTCCATGTATTTCCAATGGGCGGTGTTCAATTGTTCTGGGAAGCCACACGTTTTGTACTGCGATACTGAAATTTCACCAAAATGTTCCAGTAGGTCTCTGCTCTATAGATCCCGGAGTCGTTTTCGATAACTAGCTTATATCAAAAGATATGATTTTTTTCCCCCTATTTCCCATTCAGTTATGGCAGGACGCCGTTGCTGTCGCCGAGAGATGGCGCCACGTACGAATGTCCCCAAATCCTGTGAATGTTCAGCCATGAATGCTTTTATTTGCGATGAATAAACATGCTCCTCCTTCACCTAAGCTTATACGTACTTTGACGGATCAGCTTGGAACATTGTCGTCATCAGCTCAATTGCTAGGAACATTGCCTTCGGCAATGGAACTCTCCAGGAACAGTTTCCAACGAACCGGATGGCTCTCTGCTTAATTACTGGCTAATGTTGCGATAAGCGGACCTTCTACACGATTGCACTTTGCCCCGAAAAGACGATGTTCTCCCTAATGATATCCTTTATTTGTTATGCCTTTTTGAGTAGGCAAAATAACTTCTAATCAGCAAAAGGCAACTAAAGTTGGGCTAGTTGGCTTGCGTTCATATTGAAACAGCGCAAAAGACGTATGACAATACGAGCGCTGAATAAAGCAAATCAATTGTCAGTCAGCGTTCGTGTTGTCACGTTTTTCTATGTCCCACGTCTTTTGCGCTGTTTCAATATTAACTTCCAATCACTCAAATCACCGGGCATAGGTCGACAAACTTACTTATGAGTCGACTCACCAGACTCACTCTGACTGAAATCGAGCCGTGAATCTGAGTCCGAGGGAATCTGGTTAAGAAAATTTTTAATTAGTCAGAATCCTGTGAATAATATTTTGATGAGTGTGAGTCCGATTGAGTCCAGTTCAGCGAAAATTTTAGCGAGTCTGAGTCAGAGTGAGTCCGGTTGAAGAAAATTTCGTTGAGTCAGTCCGAGTGAACGAGCCCTAAATGCAAAATATATTTCTGATGCGAATCTGAGTGAGCTCCACTTTTTTTTTTTTTTTTTTTTTTTTTTTTTTTTTTTTTTTTTTTTTTGCGGACCTATGCCAACGGGACCACGCAACACTTCTCTATCACTCTACCGATTTTCTGATTGTGTTTGGTTCATTTCGTGCGGCAAAGTTACGTTTGCTTCGAGAGGTCCAGGGCCAAGTTTAATGTTCCACTACGTGCCCTTGCCAGTTAATTCTGTCAATGAAGTCTCGTGCGCCATCGCGTTGCGTCCACACTTTGCTTCTCAACGCAATGCATGTCCGCAGGCGCCGCAGTGGGACCTCCGAACAGTTTCGAAAGGCGCCCCGGAGGTCCTATTAACTCGACTCGGAACACAAACAGTGTGGAACTTGCCGTTCGAGAGCTTCTTCTTCTCTGAACGGGTCCCGTGTCAAAGAGATCCAATTTCCTCGCCAAGAGTCGACCTTATAGCGAATGAACTAGAGGCTAAACTTTAGTTTGAGACTTTCAGCGCGGAGCTTCAACCGGTGCATTGGTCATTTGAGACAAACGACTAAACATGCAACGCTCGTATACATACACGCAGTGTCCACAGCCATGCATGCACCCGATATTTTTCTTATTCATTTTTTTCCCGTTATTTTTTTTAACTTGGCTATCGATTGTCCAGTAGCGCTTTGTATGCTCGAGCTTGTACTCATTCGGAATTGGAATGGCCGACAGTGCCAACTGCAGCGCGTGTGAAGCAAAAGAAATTACAAAACATTTCTGGGAATTAGGCTGAATACGGTGATACCAGGCTTGCGCTTTTTGTAGAATTACGCCGTTTCGATGCACAGACCCTGACAAAAGACGTTTGGAAACCATGATGTTTATGCGTTTTCAGTGCGCAAGAACACTGTGGGAATGCATCATATTCACTACCTTCTTAGCGAGCTGTTCCACGACCTCGTAGACTTAGTAGCGGGAAGTGGTGTCTACGTTTAGTATTCCTTTAGTGCTAAAGGAATACTAAACTACGTGGCTCTTTTACTGCTCAGTAAAAGAGCCACACAGGCAACCTCAAAATTCTTACATTTCTCCTCTATTCATTCCTTATTTCCATCTAGACCGCTATTCGGATGAGCTACAAAAACAAAACCGCTCAATCCTGTCCAAACGAAAGATACACTGTATTACATAACGCAGTGTTGGAATATGATAGAGTGACGTGAGTGACTGGATGAGACTCTGACGGACGTTAGACTCGAGAGCGGCTCACGTTGAACTTGACTGATCACTGACGTACCAAGGGCGACATGCTTCAAGCGTATCAGCATTGCGGCTCGAATGGGGTTTTATGCGTGGGCTTTCGTTCAGCTCTCGTGCGCAATCGATAGGAGTACGGCTCCCCAGCAAAATCGCTGACGTAAAGAAAAGCGAAAAAGGAAAAAAAAAATAACAGGAAACTAGGCAGGGAGTGAATTTACGAATAGAGAGATGCAAGTAGGCTACACCACCCGGAACCCAATGGACCGGAAGTTAACAGGTGATGTCAGCACTTTCTGCGAGCACTCTAGTCGTCTGTCAAATGAAGCAAGGCTTTCTTTACCGGCCCTCCTCTTCCGAAGGATGTCCTTAATACCATACTAAAAATGTTTTCCGAAGCGACTTGTCCGTGAATGTGAAGGCCGCGGGTTGAGTTTGCTTCTCATTCAGCATAATATGAGTAAAAAAATCATATTCTATGCGTACAGTGTCGTAATAGCGGGCGCTATTCATAGGTATCCTGGATGCACCCGTCCTGCTTCTTCTGCAGCCTTTATGCGAGGGTACTTCCTAGTAGCTGGCGAGTTGAAGGCATCTTTGTGTTCGTGTGTGGGTGTATGACGTGTTGTTACGCATTTAGGAATTGTTGCCAGGGGCCGTGGAATAACTTGCGGCTCTTGGTGACACGTACCTTGAGTAGATGAAAACCTCGCCCTCTTCTACGACGTCCCTCACAATCATGTCGTGATCTCGAGACGAATAACTGCGACAATTATTATTAACCAGAAAGATGCGTTTAATGCAAGATTTCAGTGGCACGGGCTCCGAGTGACGCTCTTGCTCCTCGTCCGAGCATTTCCGGCCGAGTGGTTACTACCGGTTTTCAGAATATTCTGAAGAACTCTCTTAAAGAATTAAAGCTACTAAGAAACAGGTGGTTCTGGTTCAAGATAAGAGTTATATCGGATACATTTGATATAGTACGAAATGGTAGAGGCCCGTGTACTGTGCGATGTCAGTGCACGTTAAAGAACACCAGATGGTCAAATATTTCGGAAGTCCTCCACTACGGCGTCTCTCATAATCATATCGTGGTTTTGGGACGTTAAACCACACATATCATCATCATCATCATTTGATATAGTAGCATAAAGTTTACTTAATAGAAGGGTCAATTAACTGCCACGATATAGTATAACAAAGTTAATTGAATGAGTTGATGGAAAGAGCAGGTGCTTTTCTTGTGAACAGCTGGGAAAGTTGCACCACCTGGAGGAACACATCTCAACCACACGCTTATTTCTGTGTGGCCTCTGGGATCCACTTGAGAAACGCTACGAAACTCAAAGTTAACCCAAGAAATGCACTAAAACAGACGAGTGTCACTACGAGACATGTAAGTCAAGGATTAGCGTCGCCTGCAATATATATATATATATATATATATATATATATATATATATATATATATATATATATATATATATATATATATATATTAGCTCATCCAGACGTTTCCCTATGTCTTGATGAATGCCATCTTGTGTTTTCCCCTACATTCCACACTGGCTAGCAATAGTAGTTACTCGACTGAACCGGTTACTAGCTTGACATGAGCAATATTTTCGAAGCTCTGAACAAGTTTTTGCGGGAGACGGAACTCGAAAAAAAGACTGTAAATAGCTTTTGGGCATTCAAGGTTTTGATCCATCACCACCTTCATCCTCATCATCACCAACACCTTCTCTCTACTCTCCTTTCCACTCCCTTCCCGCATTCCTAACACTGAGTAGCAGGTCAGAAAATTGATTCAGACCGACCTCTCAGCTTTTCTCTCATAAACATCTTTATGTATGACCAAAATAAGAAAGTTTTATTCTGAAAGCTATGTTTCAGGTGTTAAAATTATACTTGGCACTCATATCAGGAGTGCGCTCTCATAAATGAAGTTTGTAATCAGGTTAACATATCCTTGTACGCAATGAAACGTCGTCTTTATCGATTTAGAGTCTTCATTGTTGCGCCAATTTAGTGGCATTGCGGCTATTTCCCTCATTATTGCTGTCATTTAATTTTCCTTAAATTCGACGGCACCTACTAAAATTATGTTCTCAAGGCTACCAACTAAGTAATACATGTTGTTGGGCTAGTTGGTTGATCGATTTTGAAGCCATGTTTAAACTGCGCGAAAACGACAACACGTTAGACACGTAGAACGCGCACACACGAAGCGCAGACTTCCAACTGTGTTTATTTCGACAGCTGTTTTCCGCAGCTAGAAAAAACAAAATTCCTTTCCAAGGCATAAACAAAAACAGAAAGAGAGGTCATCGAGGCATTCTTCATTGCAAAAAGAGGTGACACGTGTGTTAGTTCACCCTCATTATCGTTATCACGTAAGGAAATAGATTTCTTAGAAGGGCATATTAGGAGGAGGAGGAAGAGGAGAAAAGGAAGGACAGGGAGGGCATATTAGGAGTTTTCCGATATTGTAATGCGAAAGTGGTCATGCCACATTTCTGCTGACTGTAAGGCTATCGATGCAATTTGTTCCTTGTCGAAGCTTATAAGTGTTGTACCTTCATGAAATAAACACAGAAGTCTGCGCTTCGTGTGTCCGTGTTCTATGTGTCTTACGTGTTGTCGTCTTCGCGCAGTTTAAACATGGCTTCAAAATCTACCAACTAATAACCACAAAACCACTCGAAAAGTTACATGGTTCCACGAATTAACCTTGCTGTAATCAGTTGTAGCAAATAATACTAATTCCATGACAGCTTTGCTTTAAGGAAAAAAGAAATATGGTATGAACTTTAGCGGGAGAAAGAACAAAGCAAACACTGCTACTCGGCGCATGCTACATGTACACATCACATTCTAAAGAAAGCAACAGAGATGGCATCCTATAGTCTCGTCAATTTTTCGAACAATTCGGCGCATAAAAAATATCACCCATATTTTCTCTCCTCTGTATCCACCGCGCCACCGCTTCGCCAAGGCATTGTCGTTGCCGGTAATGCGTTTTGAGCGACGGTACGATCCATCTTAACTGCATCACCGGGTGACATTTTCCGCCTCGCCACGGCATGCACTACATCCTTATTTTGATAAAAGCGCCCGTTGTCACGTTTTAAACTTGCTACGCTTCAGGAATTTTTTTCTCTCTACGCGCGAGTATAGAGAAATGGTGGCCTCCCGAATACGCATATTTTCGCGACGCGCTTTGCGTGTGCTGTGGTGGGAAGCGTTAGCGGAAGCCGTGACCTTTACGGGACCCGCGCGGTCCTGTGTAAAAAAAATAGTCACCTCCGTTGAAGCAACTGTAACGCTTTTTTAACTCGCTTGCCTGCCTCATGAAAAATCAAGTGGATGAAAACGACAGGTACAAAGACAGAGAGGCAGGAAGGACAAAAAAATTCAAATTTGTAAATATAGGATGGAAAGAAAGAAAGAAAGAAAGAAAGAAAGAAAGAAAGAAAGAAAGAAAGAAAGAAAGAAAGAAAGAAAGAAAGAAAGAAAGAAAGAAAGAAAGAAAGAAAGAAAGAAAGAAAGAAAGAAAGAAAGAAAGAAAGAAAGAAAGAAAGGAAGGAAGGAAGGAAGGAAGGAAGGAAGGAAGGAAGGAAGGAGGGAAGGAGGGAAGGAAGGAAGGAAGGAAGGAAGGTCGACGTGTCCTTTACACCGGTCATTTGCATGCTCGGATGTGCAGAATTCATGATGCGGTTTCTATAGGGGCGACACGTAACAAAGTGGTGAGAGCAGTATTTCGGGAAAGTTGGTAATTCATTACTCGTGTATGACTGCGCAACAAATAAAAAAAACTACTACTACTACTACTACTACTGATACCAGTAAGACTACACGATGAAAATTACGAAGTGGATTGGCGTACGATAAATATTTCAACTTCGAAATTTAATGAGAACTAGCAGACAATAATGCCAGGGAAAGTATAGGACATGTTATTAGTAGTAAATGTAATCCAAATGGGCCGACCTCTCAGCTTTTCTCTCATAATAAACATATCTCCCTCTGACCAAAATAAGCAAGTTTTATTATCAAAACTATGTTTCACGTGTTCAAATCATAGTTCACACTCATATCATATATACCCCATAAAGTGAACGGGGGGGATGGCCGCCGTGGTAGCTCAGTTGGTAGAGCATCGGACGCGTTATTCGAAGGTCGCAGGTTCGGTCCCTGCCCACGAGTTATCTTTTCGTGCACTTTCCTTTCTTCACATTTACATTACATTTACTACTAATAACATCCCCTATGCTTTCCTTGGCATTACTGTCTGTTATTTCTCATTAGCATTGTGTCTAACAAGGAAAAACAAGCCCTTCAAATTTCCACTTCTTAACTTCGGAATTTAGGAATACGTGACAGTTTTCATTCTGTCACATTTAAAATAAAATTTATCTTCTTATGACTTTTCTTACACGAAGGAAGCAACATTGGGTCTGCGTAGCAACTTCATGAACTGTCACTAGGTTCTAGCAAAGTTTACTAACGATACCTGTACAAAAGACTCAATCATTACGAACCAGAAACTAATTTACACTGTTCCTAACAGTCCATTCACCGTGTTAACGTCGTTGTTAGGAAGAGGTCGTCACTGTGGCGCAGTGTCTTTTATTTTTTTATTTTTTTTCGTGACGGGTACACAGCCCGGCGCCCTTCTGTAGTGTCTGGCACCGGGTTAAGGCGCTCGCGGCTCTAAGCCGTGGCCATAAATCAGCGGCCCTGACGGCAGCGTCAGCAACTCGGTGCCCCCCGGGGCCACTCGGTCACACTCGGCCAGACAGCGACGCAACGCAGCTCGTCCGCTCCATCGGCCGCTATGTATACCGCACGTCGGGACTTGCGTTGCTGCTCTTCTTGTTGTTTAGCTTTGCTCACGTCACTGCTGCTAGTATTTTAGTTGTTGTCCAGTTTTGTTATCAGTTTGATACGCTATGTTTTTCCATGCGTTTCCCTTCTCTTCTTTCCGACTCGGCGAGGAGAGAAAAGAGAGAGAGAGAGATGGGATGCGGAAAGGCAGGGAGGTTAACCGTAAATCAAGTGTCTGGTTGGCTACCCTGCACTGGGGAAGGGGTAAGAGGAGACAGAAAAGTAAGGAAGAGGGGAATGAGAGAGGGAGGGAGGGAAGCAGAAACACACACACAGGAGTGTCACAATCGCTCAACGAGGCGGGTCGCTCGCAGGAATTTCAACGGCGCCTCCGTCGCTTTCAGGCGTGAAGCTCGATCTTCCCGGCATTTCAAGATCTCTGTCTTTTGGAACTGTGATGGGCAACCCCATGGTCCCAATACCTTCTCGACAGCGAAAGCTTCCATCCAGGGGATTTAGAGCAGTACGGACGTGAAGCCTCTCGTGTGAGTAAGTCGGGCAGTAACACAAAAAGTGCTAAGTAGTTTCATTTTCAATAAGACCTACAGGCCCTTCGCATCGCTGTGTAGGCATACTAACATAGAAATTACTCTAGCGATGCTAATGCATCTCAGGGTTCGATGAAGCATCTATAGAAGACGGCCGTTTTAATTCGATTGGCCGACCTTTGTTGTAGCCGCTGAACTTTGTTTGAGGTCACACATGGACCGAAGACAGCCAGGTAGAGTGTGTATAGTTTATTCAGTCATTGCCTGCCTCTGATACGCCCATGCACGCATTCGTACCAGGTCCTGGGTAAGCGTTTGGTCTAATGCGCTAGCTATAACTGGCACAGCTTGTAGAAAAATGTATATAGTCTCCTGGATATAGCTAGCGCTTTATCCGGAACGTTGTTAAAGGCGCGTAAAGTGTAAGAGGCAGATCGCAGACTTGTATCTGCACACGAAGTATGCAATGCATTCTTAATGCGTGTCTTTTCTAAAGCGTTTGTTTATTGCACAGACAGCTTCGACTGTGAGCAGTGCGCTAATTCTTCCTTTTTCTATGCTCTTTTTTTGCAGGTGAGTGAAAAAAAGAAAAATGTGCATGGGGTGGCACCCGAGTCGCCTCCAACTGGTATGCCGTTTTCTGTGTCTTCGTTCCCTTTAGTGATATCTACAATACGCAGTACTGTAGAAATCTCTATTTTTATTAATGTGAATTATCCATCATCTGAAAAAAAAAAAAAAAAAATTGGCCGCGTATCTACGTGCTTCGCTGCAAATGTCGTCGCAAGACGATAGTCTTGTGCCGGCCGTACTACTATGTTTTGCCTTGCCTCAGACAGCGCCTACTCTGCGTTGAATTGGCTGCATCTGGCTGGCATAGATAAAACACTAGGGTCTTTAGAATTGCGTACCTATGTATTTTCTAATAAAAGAACGCACAACCTGGCACTAACATATTAATGTTGCGCCTCAGGTATGCGTCGTATTTACTTTTTGATCGAATATGTTCACAAGTATGAAGGCAAACACCAGTTCAAGATGGCTGGGCGTTCAGAAAGTGGTAAAACTTTGGCCGAGTAGATGAATCGGGTTACGGACAGACAGACAGACAGACAGACCAAAATTTTTGCGTTGAAGTATCCCAAGAAAGACTATCGTCTTTAAAAACATGCATCGCCAATTAGCGCCGCGAACGGTTTTGTTACGTTGAAATGACCGTGGTATAGAAGTAAAATATAAAAGAGAGATTTAACCAAAGCAAGTAAATAAATTCATAAACCGACGTTTTTATTAAATCTCGGTTTCAACAGCACAACGTTATTTCGAAATTTTAATCGATGTTTAGTGATCAAAAAACTGCTTGTGTTTGTCACAATTCTCGCGAACTAGTTTTTTTTTTTTTTTTTGGCAGGTACAGTGCGGTGCACGAAAAAAATGCCCTTGTAATGCCTGGTTCACGGTAGCGGCACGGCGGCTCGCCGTTTGCCGTTTGCCGTTCTCAGGCCGCCGTGCGCGGGCTGTTTCGTTCGCGCACGTCTGCCGTTCTTTGCCGTTCGGAGAATAGGTCCGAGACCCATTTTCGTGCCGTTTTCCGTTTGCCGGAGAACGACGCGGCCAATCAGCGGCGGAGGAGCGGTTGCCATGACTACGGCGCGCCGCGTCGTCTGCTTCTCCCGCGCCTGCTTTTCGCGTCGTCTTCGGGGGAGAAGCAGACGACGCGAAAAGCAGAAACAGAGGACGCTGAGCGGCTTGTATTACGCTCCGCGTTTCTTGCCTTTATTTGAGGTATGGAGTTTCCAATGGAAGAATTTCTTGAAACCGTAAGACACTACAGTTTCTTGTATGACAACGCCCGAGTACAAAGACACACAGCTGAAAATGAACCGGTGGACCATCATCGGGGTGGAATTTGGCATCAAAGGTAAGGAAACAAACGTCGTTCTCGCTACGAAAGCGCATGAACGCAGGCTGAGACAAGGCAAGTGTTCTTTCTCAGGGCACCAAGCGATGATGAAATTCAGGAACGCGAGGGATCGCCGGAGAAAGATCGTCGTCGAAAAAGGACGAGCCACACGAAGCGGCGCAGGGGGGCAGCGCGGGGAAGAAAACGAGCCGGCGCCGCAGCAGCAGGGAACACACTAAAATGAGCGCATTCACAGTAAACACAACGTACTCGGTGTCGTTGAGAGGCGTGTTTAGCTTCCAGCGAACAAGGCAGACTTTTGCACGGCAGAAAAACGGTCCGCGTCGATCATGGCGTCGATTCACAGCCCATCTGATGCGCACATCGTGAATTCTCGTCGTCTCACGTTTTTTTGCGAGATTGCGTCGTGTCACGTGATCGTCTCGCCGGTGAAGTTTGCCGTGCACTTTGAACAGCTCTCTCGCGGGCGGCGGCGGCCGACGGTCTACGGCACCGCACCGTTACGGCAGGCTTGCCGCCACCGTGAACCAGGCATAACAACTTCCGCGTCGAAAAAGCACTCGCGTAAATTATCTACGAAACACGATACGTGCATTGACGGCCATCGTTACACTAATGTGACGCGAAAACCGGAAAAGCGATGAAACGAAAAAAAAAAAAAAACGAAACATTATGGCGTCTAAGGCACAATGATTAGGCTCGAGAACGAGAACAAGCATAAAATCGAGAGGCTAGGAGTTATTAATTACAGCTTTCGTCCTCGCAACTACACTCTGGCGGCGTTCGAGTACGCTACCGATAAATAGGGCCTTCAAACATTCGCACTGTACCGGAGTGCCTGCATCCATCAAAACTTTCGGCACGCATTCCCGACCACAGGCGTGTAATTTGTTGTCTTTTCTGTCAGTGATGTCCTTCGATGGCGACCCCGTCGCGGCTGCGGGCGCCTTTAATCACTGCTATTAGGGAAGCTGAGAGACCTTTGGAGCTTGAAACTAGGGGTTCAGACGTTTGGTTTGGGGCAGCGAGTTAGGTGTAGCCTTGTTCGGATGGCCAATTTCCTTGCAAGCTCGCTGCGCTAAGACGTCTCATTGCCGTAACGACTTCGTGGATGCGCCTAGGCGCCACAGAGAGTAGCTGGAGGACATTGTTGCTATTATAATGGGATTGCCAACTAGGACTACACAGTCAAAGCTCGTTAATTCGACACAGGTTCAATGGAAAAATCAAATAATTCGGGCGTGTTCTGTGGTCCCAGCCACCGTATACAGTGCGCAGTGGCATCAAACTCTCGTCAGTTTGGTCGTATATGGCCGCAGCCCGGTTAACTCAAACGATCCTCGGAGCGCACTGAGGATGAAGCGCCACCAGTATGCGAGGGTATCGATGCGGGCTTGTTGGTCTGTCATGCTTCTTAGATGTGGGCGCGAAAAGACGAGGACGAAGGGAAGAAGGTACACACACACTGTCGCTACTGACAACAAATAACGTTTATTTCTATCACCAAGCCGACTAATATACCTATTTTTGCGCACTACAACCACGTGACTAATTGCGGAAAACATGAAAAATCAACAACGCAATCAACAACATGACAGGGCTGGAAATTCCTACGACGAAATTTGAGCGCTTCAGGATAGCCGGCAACAGGCCTTAGCAACACAGATTGTTAGTGGGCCAGTTGGCACATACTGAGCGAGAAACAGCGCGCCTAGACGGTACAAAAAGTTACAGGAAGCACGCAGACACAACGCCGGGTCTGTGTGCTTCCTGTAATATGTAAAATAAACTTCTTGTATAATCAATTTAAACTGAGGACGACGCAGCGAGCAATGGAAAGGAAAATGATAGGTGTAAACTTAAAAAAGAAGAGAGCAGAGTAGGGCAGGGACAGTGGCGTAGCCAAGGGGGGGGGGGGGGGTTGGGGGGGTTCAAACTCCCCCCCGAAATTTTTCAGTTTTACTTGCGTATATACGCACGCACACATACAAACGCACGCACGAACATGCATAAAGTATGGTTGAACCCCCCCCCCCCCCCCCGAAAAAAATTTCTGGCTACGCTACTGGTCAGGGAACAAACGGGCATTAGGGACATCTTAGTCGAAATCAAGAAGAATAAATGGGCATGGACAGCGCATGTAGCGCGTAGGCAAGACAACCGCTGGTCATTAAGAGTAACTGATCGGATTCCAAGAGGAGGCAAACAAGCGAGGGGGGAGAGAGAAATTTAGGATTAGGATGTTGTAGGTTGCCGGCGGAATTAGCCTTGCGAAATTTGCAGGTAATTGCACCGCCTAGGTGGCAGATTAGGTTAAGAAGTCTGCGGGTATAACGTGGCAGCAGCAAGCACAGGACCGGGTTGATTGGCGGAACATGGGAGAGGACTTTGCTTTGCAGTGGGCGTAGTCAGGGTGATGATGATGGTGATTTAGAAACCTCAGCGTCATCTAATTATTGATAACGAAGCTTTTTACAGTAACACGTTCTTGCTGTCTACCGTTCATCCGCGTGAACTAATCAAACAATCAATAATTGCTTTTTCTACTGAATTAGATGTATCTTCCACTACCTGAGAGTAGCTATGTTGTCGTACGCTATAGATAGTGCACGTGTTGCAGCGATAGTACATGTGTGACACGTCTACACGTGTTGACAGTAGGTATGTTGTCACACACTAGATAGTGCACGTGTTGCAGCGATAGTACATGTGTGACACGTCTACACGTGTTGACAGTAGGTATGTTGTCGCACACTAGATAGTACACGTGTTGCAGCGATACTACACGTGTTTCACGTCTATACCTGTTACATATGTGTTACAGCGTACACGTGTGGACAGTAGCTATGTTGTGGTACACTAGATAGTACACGTGTTGCAGTGGCCAGCGTACGCTTACACGCTGGCCACATAAAATCATGCGTGCACATCCAGTCTTTAATTATTGATGACCGTGGTCCAGCCGATAGGCGCCTCCGCAGACGCGCGCCCTTTTCTCGCCCATAGCACGCGTTGTGTATGTAGATAGGTGAACGGAGAGGCGGTGTGTGTTCTCTGTAGCACATACATGCCGGCCTTTGCGCTGCCATTACAGCTGATTGCGATGGCCGCGCCGTGTGTCGTTGCCTTTATAGCGCTCTCGCCGCGAGGGTCGTGAAGCTTGCCACGTGTGGACCATTACTGCGCGAGCTCACTCTCGGTGACGTAGAATCGCAGTGTCTCCGGCCAGGGTTGCCGTTGAGTGGACATGAAAAGGCGCCAGAACTCACGCCAAAGGTAGCCAAAGTAGGCATGTCATTTGATATTATCGCCAAATATTTAGCCAAATAGAACAGAAGCGGTATTATCGACAGAGTCTTTACTATTGATGAATAAATAAAACCATTTTGAATAAGTAAAACCACAAGGTTAAAAAAGAGCCATGGCGCCAACTGGAAATTTTCGTCGCCGACGGGGTCCAAAAGTAGCCAATTTGGCGCAAAGCAGCCACCAACGGCAACCCTGTCTCCGGCTGCCTTGTGGTCCTCATTGTAAACGGTCTTGTCTTTGCTGGCCGCTCCTGTGGAGGTACATATGGCGTGTGTCCCTGTATAAGTTGACATTACTGACTTATTTTTTCGTAATCTAAGCTTGTTCGGAAAGCAAAAGGAAACAAGGTAGTTACCGAGGGGGTCGACGTAAGTGCAAATGAATGCCTTGCATACGGCCAGGAGCCCTTCACTCATAATGACTCAGTAGTCGCGGGGAACAGTCACAGAAGAAACAAAACAAACCGCGTAATTGAGTGCTTCGATGCTTTCATTTCATAAACAAGGCAATAAATAGGAGAATAAAAAAAAGCGAACTTAGATTTCAGTGGCCCGTGGAACAAGGCAAATTGATACATGATTGGGAGCATAAGCGTGCGCAGGGTTCCCCTTAAGGGGGGGGGAGGCAAAGGTTCGTTGCAGGGCCCCCCTACCCTATTAAGTCAATGTATAGGGCCGACTTTGCGCCCCCCCCCCCCTTAGGTAACTTGGGGGGGCGGCCGCCCCCTCTGCCCCCCCTCGTGCGCACGCCTATGATTGGGAGAATGAGTTTCGGGCACAAAATGACACGTGGGGCAACAATAAGCACGAACACAAAAGCAAGGGCTCGCTGTACAAGAAGATAACTTTGGGTCTCGCAAAAAGAAACAAAAGAAAAATCTCATAGGGTCCCTTTGCATTTATTTAAGACGACTTCAAGGCAAAAACCATCTTTTTCTTCTCACTCGATGTATTGATCCTGTCAACGTGGCTTTTTGGGCTAGTTAGTTATATGCGTCAAAATGTGGCATAGCGCTAACACACACGGACGAGAAGCAGAAGTTGGGCCGATATCGAGATGGGCACGTGTCTGTGCATTGTAATGATTGTGGGTGTGAAGCTTTGTTGAAAGAGTGCACCGTTGTTTATAGCAATGCCGATAAGACAACGCTAGAGACTGTTGAAGCCGCCCTGATCGCGAGGGCCGGTGATAGCTGTGTGTCAGCTGCCCGTCGGTGGCGCTCACTGTAAATGAATTGGCCTTTCTGGACCCGGCAGGAAGCCACAAGGGGTCCCGGACCAGGGACTCTTCCTAGAGTTCGTACAGGGTCGGCCCTTAAGGCTGCCTCTATCTTTCACATGTACATAGTTAAATGTTTTTCACCACCGCCACCACCACAAGTTTTCATGTGCGATGACTGAAACTTTTGTGTACGGATCTATTGATACTGTTGCTTCCGAAAATAAACAATCAGTTGAAAGTTAGCGCGTGTCCTGTTGTCTCTTCCTCGTGCGTCTGTGTTAGCGCTACGCCACATTTTCACGTATACTGATCCTGCAACTTCTCTCTGGGTGGGACAATGGCTGCTGTGGGTGAAGCTTGTATTTAGTCTTAGGTTGTAAATTACTATCGCTGTCGTAAACCAGAGTTCTTCAATGATAGGAGTTGCGAAACTCACCATAGGCCCCCTGTATAAAAATCCGCACTCGCCATTGGCCGAAAACGCGGGGGTCTGTTGAATGTCGCGTCATCTGTTGACCGAAAAAATAAACTAATAAACGCTCGCGACAACATAATGGCCGCGTGTGGCGTTGAGCAGCTTGCGAGGAACGCACGCAGGGGCGGTGACCTCGGGTTTCGAATTGCTGCTTCCAGATGGCGCGACCATCTGGAGGCCTCCGCAGAATCGGCCATGTGCATGTACGGGTCTCGGAACGCAGTTTGAGAACTGGTACGATTGAAGAACTGTGGTTGTAAACAGTGTGCTCGTGTACACTGAGCTCGAAAACCGTTACTGCATAGATTGAGGTGTGAAACAACAAGCGCAAGGAGAAGGTCGGTGCCTGACGTACATCCGTGATGCGGTGACGTCATGGAAAAATGGAAGCTTCAAAAATCGAGAGCAGCAGAGCCGACAGGATCCGATATACGAAATAGCAAAGACGTCACATTTTGTCTCTTCACATAAGCTATACGGCACGCTGCTGCTTCCAATATCTATCACCAACCAAAGCGTTTTTTTCTTTTACTGCCATCGTCTTTTCGGAGACTGATCGGATCGACGTCGTCGTATTTTGTAGACGCGTCAGCGAGGAGTGAAAATGCAGCAAGTAAGCGCAT
>JALIZH010005315.1:0-11486 GCA_030522465.1 Rhipicephalus appendiculatus | reverse complement strand
TAGGTCGGGGCGACGAATATCGACGGGGCTGAGGTGACCGGGAGCGATAATTGTGCGGCGAGGACGAACGACTGGAGCGTCGGACTGATGTTGCAGGAGCCTCATTGTATGGTCCATGTTCACGAGCCGCAAACTGCATGGGCTGATTGTCGTCGCGTCGATAGCCGAAAAACGAGCAAGATGGGGAGGTCTGAGAGCGACAGTAGCGAGAGTATATGTCCCACATCATGACAACGAAAGCAGATCGGCTTGCCGTCTTGCGTTCTCCACTGGGCAGGGTCACGGTAGCGACGAAACATTTTGGGGCCACGCGAAGGCAGCGTAATGACACTTACACGAGGTTGCGTAACGAGTATACGGGCTGCAGTCCGACATTTGCAAGCTCTTACCTCACAACCTTTCGAATCAACGATATCGTTGGTCGAGGATCATCGGACGGCCGCGTCTGAAAAGATGGTGGCGACGCCACCTCGATTTCGCGACGCACTATGCGCACTACGCTCTCGGTGGTGGGCAGTTGACTGCACGTCTGCTGAAGGTCCTCGCAGGTTGACGTAGCGGCAGTATTGGGAAGCCGCATGAAATGCTGGGCGATGCGGCGACTCTTCAGTTCTTCGAATCGCCAGCACTCTTTGATGATGTCGTCCACAATTGACAAGTCCTTAGACACCAGCAGATTGAAAACAT
The DNA here is from genome assembly GCA_030522465.1 of Rhipicephalus appendiculatus. NCBI lineage: Eukaryota > Metazoa > Arthropoda > Arachnida > Ixodida > Ixodidae > Rhipicephalus > Rhipicephalus appendiculatus. The sequence goes on along the minus strand of JALIZH010005315.1, from coordinate 10,799 downwards.
CGTCTGCAATCTCTTTGAGCACGTGGCTTACTTTGTCTGCCTCGGTCATGTTGGCATCGGTACGACGGCAAAGGGCGAGAATGTCCAGTATGTACGACACATACGATTCGGTTGAAGTTTGAGCCCGGGACGGCAGATCTTTAGAAGTGGCGCGCTGGCGTCCGCCTGGTCTACGAAAAAGGTCACGGAGCTTCTGCTTACAGGCGTCCCAACTGGTATATTTGCTTTATGAGCCTGGAACCACACGCCTGCTGTGCCGCAGAGGTAGAAGGAAGCATTGGCCAGCATCATTGTTGGGTCCCAACTATAAAGCGTTTCAAAGCGCTTGTATTTTGAGATCCAATCATCCACGTAAACATCGTCTGTGCCGTAGAAGTTTCCCGGATCGCGCGGCTGAGTCAACACGATCGGCTGTACCGGAGTCGCGGGGTCGAAACAGAAGCGGCAGGATTACCTTCTGTAGACATCGTGGGGCTGACCAGGACCTTCCCGCTGCGGAGTTCCGTCTTGTGACGTACCCAGCACCTCCACCAAAATGTTGCGAATATATTTCCGAGATATTTAGTGGGAATAGTTCGACATTCAATATGGCGGTTGTTATTTACAAGCCCACGTCGTCCTCCTCTTCATCACTCATTTCGACATAGTGGTAACTGCGATACCACAACAATATATATAGCGAAAAAAATATAGAAATAACGATAGCAAAAAAAAAGGGAGCCAGACTAAGGCAGGAAAGAGAGAGTGAGTGAAAGTAAGGTAGGAGAGAAAGAGAAAGAAGGAACGAACGAAAGAAAGAAATATAAATAAACACAGACAATATGCCTGAAAAAAAAACAAAGAGAAGAGAGAAAAGGAAAGAAAGGAAGAAAGAGAGCCAAAACTAAGGGTACGTGCACACTGGCGGAAAGGTTGCCGCGGCGGCATGCCGCCCGTCGGCGCCTCCGCTGGCCAGCAGCGGCACACAGTCCACATCGGCGCCGCCGCGTGAGTAGCGAGACAGGACTGGACAGGTCGAGGCGCGCGCGGCCATCGGCTCGCTGCCGGCTCGCGGCCCCCTCCGCGACAGACGGAGAGAGGTGCGGCGGGGGGAGCAGACGATGCCCGGGTGAGGAGCAAAAGCAGCGCTCATCGGTGGGTTGCTTGCGCGGCAAGCGGCGGCAGCGGCAAAAATAGTGCATGGAGCAATTTGGTCGGCGGCAGAAATTCCCGGACGCTCCGCGGGAAGAAAGAGAGAAAAACGGGTTCTCGCGAGCGGCGCGCGGCGCGCAGGAGAGTGCCGCGCCGCCAGTGTGTTCGTACCTTAAAGAGAAGCAAGGAACGTCGCCTTGCTCTGTAGAGAAATATATATACAAAAATAGGTTGCCCAGTGAGCGGCGATCACCACGTGCTTCGCTATTAGAAGCTTTGCGCGACTTAGAATAAATTTTCATTTATTTTTTATTGCCCCGCAGGGGCGTCTGCGCAAGCAGGCGTTTGGTTAGTGGTGTCACCACGGACCTGAGCCAACGGGAGGTTTCGATCCCCCTCCCACGCGTAGCCGTGCGTGGCTTAGCCATGTCCGGGGAAAAGGGGATCCTGGGGGGTTGAGCCGACGCCGGGTGATTGGACCTTTAAGGTCCCCCCGGCAGAGGCAACACACCCCCTTTGGCCCCAGCTTCACGTAGACGGCACCCTGGGCTGACCCACCCAGGGTAAATCGACAGTCGCCTTTTCCTGTCTCCTTCTCTCCCTACATCTTCGTCTTTCTCTAATTCTTGTGACCTTTTGTGTCTTCTCATCACTTTCCGCGTTTCTCCGGCGGCAAGGGTTAACCTGGTGTAAATGTCCGAAACTTGGATAAATATATTAGGGTATAGCGGCCATGTACAGCTGGCGCTTACGTTTCCTCCGCGTCTCGTAGCGTCCCCTCGTTGGGCTCGGAGGTGGGCGGCTGCCATGGCTGCCGAATGAACAACATAATTCATGGGATCTCCTAGCCCCTTCCGAACCGATCGCCCCTCCAAGAGGTGGCGCACCGAATGCCATCTTCGAACTTCTGCCCACCAAGAAAGACAATTTTCCCAAGTATCACATTATTCACTGCGACAACACAGAAAAGAAGGCCAGAAACATATCACCTGTTTCTTGTATCGAAATGTCTTATCGAAACACTAGGCGCGGGCTACAAAGCTAGCAAGACCGCCAGTGGTGACCTCCTGCTCGAACTCAAAGACCACATACAATACCAGAGACTACGTAACCTTACAGCATTTGGCGATCAGCCCATCACCATCACACCACACCGAACACTGAACACTGTGAAGGGTGTCGTGTCAGACGGCGACCTGATGGATCTTTCCGACGAAGAGCTCTTGGCAAGGCTGGAAAGACGATAATGTTATCCATGTGCAGCGCATAACAATAAGAAGAGACAACAAAGAAATTCCTACGAAACACCTCATACTTAGCTTCGGATCTACAACTCTTCCCACAGAAATAGTAACAGGTTACCTTCAAACTGTCAGTGAGACCATACATCCCCAACCCGGGGCGCTGCTTCAAGTGCCAGCGGTTTGGTCATGGCTCTCAGAGCTGCCGAAGGGCAGCTTACATGCGCAAAATGCGGCAGCACAGGACATTCCGCAGACGATGAATGTAATTCACCAGTCCACTGCGCCAACTGTGATGGTGATCATCCCGCATATTCCAGGTCTTGCGTGGCCTGGAAGAGGGAAAAAGAAATTCTAACGACAAAAATCAAGCTTAACATCAGCTTCCGCGAAGCGAGGCAGCGTGCTTCCCCGCATTTTGCAGGGAACACGTACGCCGAAGTGCCGCGAGGGGGGGGTCGGCACCACTACGGCCTCCGGCGATGCCGCGGACCACGCCTGGCGTGCCGAGGCAAACGCCACCCGCCCCCCATGGTGGGAGCAGCCTCGGCTGCCCCTGCCTTCCCCGAAATCGGCCCCACCAAAGGCCCCTGCGAACCCTGGCAGCAGCTAAGGCAGCGCAAAAGCCAAAGAGGTCCCCTCGACCTCTGGCCCGGTGGGATCGAAGGCTTCGTCCTCCGTGACGAAGCCTACCCTTCGCAAACCCCGCTCGGTAGAGCGCCTGTCCGTCGCCTCGGCAGACGCGATGGACATTTCGAGTCCACCTGGCGCAGCATGCGCCTAAGGAGCGGCGAGGAACCTCTCGACCGTTCCAAAAAAGACAAAACGCCCATTACAGGGCCTGACGAAGGCTCTGTAAAATAAATCATTTTCCTCTTTTGCGACACACAGCACACACACACACACTCAAAATGGACAACATATTACAGTGGAAACGCTAGAGGACTCTTACACAATCTCGACGACATACAAGAACTCCTTAGCAAATTTCGTCCAAAGGTGCTGTGTGTGCAGCAGACCCACTTAAATCCAAGACACACAAATTTCCTACGCCAGTATGTCGTCTTTCGTAAAGACCGCCAGGATGCTCTCGCATCATCAGGCGGTGTTGCAATTACTGGATAGAAACGTGGCGTGCCCACACTTTCCGCTCCGAACGGCGCTGGAGGCAGTGGCCGTTCGAGCTATAATTGCAACTAGACTCATCACTATATGCTCAGTATACATACCCCCACACTACCAGCTACACAAACACGAATTATAGTCTTTTATTGACGAGTTGCCCAAGCCCTACCTTCATTCTCGGCGATTTTGAATGCGCACAGCAGCCTGTGGGGCGACTCTCGCACCGACGCGCGAGGCCGCCTCATTGAAAATTCAGTTTTCTACTGGCGCATGTTTACTCAACAAAAAAGAACCCACGTTTTTTAGCCTTGCAAATAAATTATATTCATCGATCTATCTTAGCATCATCTCTCCATCTATTTTACTTGATTTTAACTGGGAAGTGATTAAAAACCCTTATGGGAGTGACCACTTCCCAATTCTCCTCCATACACAAAAACAAAATGAATCTCCACCCCAGGCTCCTCGGTGGAAGCTTGAGAAAGCCAATTGGGAGGAGTTACACAAAATTACTAACATCTCGTGGGCGGACTTTGTCTTGTTTTAGTATTGATGCTGCTGTCGAGTACTTTTACTGCTTTTATTATCAACATAGCTACTCAATGTATACAAGAAACTAGCGCCACAAGTAAACGTCGTGTTCCCTGGTGGATCGACGACTGCCGCAAGGCTCGCAAGAAACAAAATAGAGCGTGGGGGCTTCTGCGCGAATCGCCCACAGCAGAAAAACCTCGTCAATTTTAAACAGGTGAGATCGCAAGGAAGAAGGACGCGCCGGCAGGCTAGAAGGGACAGCTGGCACAAGTTCATATCAGGTGTGAACTCTTATACCGATGAGGCTAAGGTGTGGAAGAGCGTGAAGAAAACTAAAAGGTCAACCAACATACTCCGCGCCCTTAGTAGACACCCAGGGGGAAACCATGGAAGATCAAGCTGACTCCCTGGGAGCACATTTAGAATTTGTATCCAGCTCGGCACACTATTCAGACACCTTCCAAAGGTACAAAACGAGATTGGAACAACAAAGATTAGATAGAATATCTACAAATAATGAGGCGTATAATGAACCATTCCGGCTTAGCAGAGCTACAGGCAGCACTGACCTGTTGCAACAAATCTGCTCCAGGTTCTGATCGAATAGTATACGATATGCTGAAACACTTACCCCAGGAAACGCAAAAAAAAGCACTGCTCTCATTGTACAATGCCATATGGTTTTGGGAGAGATCCCCTAGTTCCTGGAAAGAGGCTATTGTGATCCCTGTTCTAAAACAGGGCAAGGATCCATCCTCCGTCACAAGTTACAGGCCGATCGCGCTAACGAGTTGCTTGTGTAAACTTTTTGAAAAAATGATAAACCGCCGACTAATACATTTCCTAGAATCAAATGAACTGCTTGACCCACACCAGTGTGGTTTTCGAGAGGGTCGATCCACCACTGATCATCTCGTCCGCATTGAGGCACAAATCCGGGAAGCTTTCGTACACAAACAATTCTTTCTCTCTGTCTTCCTGGACATGGAAAAAGCTTACGACACAACTTGGCGGTTCGGAATACTCAGAGATCTGTCCCATTTAGGTGTACGAGGTAGGGTGCTGGACATAATAGAGAGTTACTTGTCGGATCGCACATTCCGTGTCCGAGTGGGAAATGTGTTGTCGCAAGCATTTGTTCAGGAAACGGGAGTACCTCAAGGTGGTGTCCTCAGCTGCACACTTTTTATTGTTAAGATGAATTCGCTGCGTCTGTATATCCCACAAAATATGTTTTATTGCACACATGTAGATGATGTACAAATAGGATTTAAAACGTGCAACCTGGCAACGTGTGAGCGACATGTTCAGCTTGCTCTAAACAAGGTGGCCAAATGGGCCGACGATAATGGTTTCAGCCTTAACCCTCAAAAAATGTACATGTCCTTTTTCTCGAGAAAGAGAGGCTTGCACACCGATTCCGACATAGACCTACAGGGTCAACGTCTGTCTGTAAAAACGGAGCATAAATTTTTAGGCTTCATCTTAGACACGAAGTTAACGTTTGTATCACACCTCAAATATCTCAAAAACAAGTGTATGAAAACAATAAATGTCTTAAAGGTCCTGTCACGTACAACATGGGGTAGTGACAGAAAATGTCTCCTAAACCTCTGCAAAAGTCTTATACGTACACGCCTAGATTATGGAGCCATTGTCTACCAGTCTGCCACAGCAAGCGCACTGAAGATTCTTGATCCTGTTCATCATCTGGGCATTTGCCTCTCTACAGGTGCCTTTCGAACGAGCCCTGTAGAAAGCCTCTACGTTGAGTCAAACGAGTGGTCGCTCCACCTGCAGAGGTCTTACATATCCTTTTTATATTATCTGAAAGTGAACGCAGACAAGGAACACCCCACACACTCCACAATCAATGATCTGTCCAGTGCTGTCCTATTTGGCCACCGTTCCTCGGTAAGACAGCCCTACTCACTTCGCGTGAGGGGCCTAGCTGAGGAAACCTGTGTGCCAGTTCTTGAACACTGTCTGATGGCTCCTGCCGCACATCTGCCGCCGTGGCAATGGCAGGTCATAGAGTGTGATGTATCCTTCGTAGAAGTTACGAAACACGCACCTATTGCACATATCCGCACATACTTCCTGGAACTCCAACACAAATGCACTTGCCCAGAATTCTTTACAGATGCCTCGAAGTCTAGCACATCTGTGTCTTATGCAGCAGTTGGTCCATCCTTTTCAAATGCCGGCGTTCTACACCCGAGTACAAGCATTTTCACTGCAGAAGCTTATGCGATACTTGAGGCCGTTCAACCCATTAAACAATTAAAACTACAAAAGGCAGTAATATATACTGATTCCCTGAGCGTGGTGAAAGCGCTGAAAAGTCCAAAAAAGCACAAAACCCTGTCCTTGTCGCCCTCTACTCACTCTTATGCACAATATACACACTCAAACAGGATGTCGTAATGTGCTGGGTGCCAGAGGGTATCGCGAGATCCAAGGAAACGTGCTGGCGGACCAGCTAGCTGCCTCCGTCCACGAAAGCATTCCCAATACAAACATAGCTATCCCTGCACTAGACCTAAGAGCCTTCCTTAAAAGAAAGCTCCGGGCCTTTTGGCAGAGCTCATGCGATAGGCACACACAGAATAAACTACACGTTATCAAGCCGTATCTGGGTAATTGGCCACCAGTATCCAAGTCACGCCACACACAAGTAACACTTACCAGACTACGAATAGGACACGCACATACCACACATGCATACCTTTTGACTGATGGTGATCCACCTTCATGTGAAGACTGTGGTGAACCACTCACACTCCTTCACATTCTCATCCAATGCAGTGCATTAGACCGTATTAGGAAAAAGCACTTCCCACTAGCTTACCGAAAACAAATTCCACTGCATCCTCACATGTTCATTGGCAAAGAACCGATTTTTAAACATGAGGCCTTTATACGCATTTTTAAAAGATATTCATAGCTTTAACGTTATTTACCCAGGCAATCCGTAGCACGACCTCTGGAAAGAGGCTGCTGCTACAGTAGCTATAACAGGATAAGCACATGCCTCAAGGCCCCTTGGGCACAAGGGTGCTGAAGAGGCGTTCGTGCTAACATCAAATCCCCACAATATTGTCACCCCGATCACTTGCCATTCAATTTCACTATGCACATTTCACGTCACTTTCATGATTTTAATAATTCTATGTTTTTTACCCGCTTTTCGCGAGAGGAATTTTAGGCCCCTATACAGCCACTTACCACCATCATTGTTCACATCTTTTAAGTACCGTCATATACAACGGATTATTGTTACTTTTTCTTCATCTTTCCATGGCGCTCTTTGGCCAAGTATGGCCCTTGCGCCAATAAAATCCACATATCATCATCATTTATTTTCATTGGGCAGTTACGACTTTTGTATTTTAAGGCGAATACGTCAAAACTGACTGTCGACGGAGTGAGTCAACGGCGTCGGGGAACACACGAGTGGTGTAAAATATCGTCACGTGAAGACGTCATTCTGTCGTCACAGATCACAAAACATGTGACGGGAATATGACGCTATCGTAACGTTACGTGTGTGACGTCACATGATGACGTCATCACGTTACATTGTAGCTTGGTCAAAGGTGGGCCGATGACGGCGGCAATGAAAAACCAGGTGAGGTGCCAGCGATCTTGGACGAAAGGCGTTATATTTGTAAGAAACGTGTTAGAATTAATTAATTACTTGTAATCAATTACATGTAATTTTGTAACATATTCGATCACTTTTCGGAACTCTAACGTTCTGGGTTATTCAATTACAATTTCTTGTAGGTGATGACCAGTAATCAATCACTTTTTGTTCCAAAAATTTTGTTGTAATCAGTCTTCGGCAGCAGTTCGCCACCCGAAAAATATGCCACCACTCTGCTGGGACCCGCCCTTCTGTCCGATGGGGGAGGAGGGGGGTCTGTTGAGAGTCCATTTTTTCACCTTTTCCTTGGCCTTACCTTTAACGCCTCACCTAAGCGCCAGGAACAGCGAAGCGAGACGGTCTATAGATGACATAGACACTAGCGTCTTGCGCAAGTGCGAGCTGGCATGAGAGGTGTTCCTACATTATAATACCGCCCTTCGCTTCAGCGCATATATTGAGATTGTGTTCAGTGTAGCAGCTGAACTCTTAACAAAGAAATGTTGAAGAATGAGCGATGATAACTTTGAGATACAACTCCTGGTGAAAGTTGACAATGTGTAACACTATATCACCGAAGCTGCAGTAAGCAGCCCTGGCTGCACGCAAGCGTCCAGATTTTCCTCTATAATACAAGCCACAGTATGTCGTTGCAGTTTGAGTAAACTAGTGTTACTATGTTACGGCAAATAATTTCGAAGGAAGCTGACGCATAAACAATCGATTACACTTCTGTTTTTGCGCATTTACTTTTCTGGGGCTATAATTGACGACTCTAATATTTACGCTTTAAAGCAAGTAATTCAAATTGTGATCGGTTACTCATTTTACGAAACGTGTAAAAGTCTGGTGAAAACCACGTTTGGTGCAGAAAACATTTGGAGAGCGGTGGGGCAGGAGCGATACATCCACTGAGAAGAAAAAAAGATGCATTTCGTCTTCTAATTGTCTTAGGTGAGTGCATGAGCGACGCTGTGAGTTGTTTCTGGCTATGGTTCACTCCGGTTTCTCTTCTACAGGAGTAGTCACTTGGGCTTTGTGGGAAGCCCCTGCCGAAGATGTGGTGCGTAGGGTATGTAGGCTGTACTTTCCCTTTTGTATGCGCGCAATGCACTCAGAAGCTAAAAAGTAAACATTCGCGATAATCACAAGTTAATTTTCTCTCAGATAGAGCTTTCAGAACGATAGCTTCATGAAATGCATATCTTTTCCATAGTGAAGTGGTAAGTTGCACAGTGAAGCGTGCCAACTGCCATTATTTATTTTGTGCATACTACAACACCTAACAATGTCAGCAAAAGGAATAAAAGAATGACAGCGCTGCTTACGCGCTCGCGTCATAGAACTACACATTCTTGGCACGCCTGCACTAAAGTTCTTCAGCACCCTATCTGTTCCTGGCATTTTGATGAGTATACATCCTGTGGATCATCCTCTTGAATGATGTCTGATTTACAATAGTCGGTGAATAACTCGAAACATGTCGTAGAATTTTTTGCTACAACTTCGTCCCAAACATACAGCCCGCATCTGCTGCGTCGCAGATTATCTGAAAATAAATAAAAATACACAATTTTTATCGTATAGAAAACAGTGGCAAGTGGATATCAGAAACGACGAACGGGGCGATGTCTAATCACTGTAATTCATCCATATATGCTTAAATGCCCAGGTTTGTGGCCGCCAACATGCGACACCTACAAACGTCTGAGTATACCGAGGTGGCGCAGCAAAAAACAGTGCCACTGGCATCCTGATTCCAACCCTGGCGCTAACTAGGCAGGGCAAAGAGAGCTGTACGTAAGCGAACGTGCGTGACCACAATAGAACCCCCCACTGTCGTTTGTGACTCGGTGCTGTTTTCTGAAAATCAAGGGCCTGGAAAGCTGCTTTCGCCCATCCACGCTTAAGAAAAGTAGAAAGCTTATCAAAGTGAAGTGCTGGTACAAAGCAAAAGAACTTTCAGCTATTTCGTGGTGCTGCAACTCGGAAGTACAAAACTGCATCGCACAGAACCTGGTTCGCGGCAAGCCCTCTGACTTCCGTTCTGTGACGCCTAAATGCGTTAAATTTGGGTATATACATAATGTAAGAGCGGCGAAGTACATACACGCTTAATTTAGTTAGGCTACATACTCGTATGTATCTCTTATCAGTGGTACAAAGCTCGCTTTTGTAGCGAGAGCTACATTGGCGGTATTCTCGCCTTTCGCTGTGGCCGGTGGCCGCACCGCGAGTTGAGCCGTTGCCTAGCAACCGCCAGAGAGGGCAGCGCCGCCTGCCGCGCCATCTCGCATGGCGTCAGAGGAGAAGCCGGAGAAACCGCGTGCAACAGAGGAGGAGCGGGCGTTGAATCGTATATATAGAATGGGCGGCTCGAGGGGATTCATTGGCAGATGCGGAAAGTGAGTAGGAGATACTGGAAGAAGCCAGGCTTTGCCATCCGAACGAAACCAAGAGGAGGCAGCAAGCCGAGGAGACGGATGAATAACGAGCCGCACTGCTTAAGAAGTGTAACCGTATGGAAAACCAAGCTAAATAATTAGATTAACCATGGATCTCGCTACGCACGAACAGGCATAACGGCGTTAAGCCACAGCATATTTTTCGAGTTTCATTCTCCTTTTAGCTCTCGCTTCCTGTTTGTTGGAGAGCTTTATTACGCAACCTCGCATGTTCGGATGACAGTTGTTTTCTGTTTGTATATACTGCAATTGGTTATACGTGTGTTTCCACTTTCGCGGGGTATAACAGATGACAAAACAAACGTGGAGGTGGCCAGTACCAACATTTTGCGATTTAGTTGAACGACGCACGTGTTGACATTTCGAAGTTAAAACGGGAACATTGAGCCTTCAAAACGTACGTGCGGGATTCTCTGCGGTGACGAGCAACTGCCGGATTATGTGAGTGCGTGATTTTTACCGCGCGTCATCTGTCTAGGTGCTCACTCGGCGTTAGAGGGTGCGCACCACCGTCAGAAGCGACAGGCTTTGGAGAATGCGAGCAATCCCCTTACACAACGTGTGCAACGGCTCGCATCCACTCCCTCGCCTTTCTGCTTCCTACAACAGCTTTGGAAATCGGTAAAACTGAACGTTGTTAATCTGTCCTGTACG
>JALIZH010005313.1:0-54357 GCA_030522465.1 Rhipicephalus appendiculatus | reverse complement strand
CAGTTACATTTTCATCATTCTGTCGAGAAGCGACGTACTCGTTACATATTAGTAAGGCATGATGTGCACCTTTAACGCGACAGCGTTAAAGAGCTCGTTTCGCAGAAATTCCGGCGTCGGTGTCGGCGTCGTTGGCTGTGAGCGAAAGATCATGATCTTGTTCGTGACCGAAAAATCAAGAAAGACGCAAATAAATAAATAATAAAACTTTTCTGGTCCAAGTGAGGATCGAACTCAGGCCATCTGGGAGGCAAGCAGGTGTTCTACCGCACAGCCAGGCGTCTGCTTGGAAATACAGTGAAAATAACTTCCTCTGCTTGGAAATGCAGTGACAAAAAGTCACAGTTTCACCGCAAGGGTGAAGCAATGAATGCGATAGCAAAAAATTGTAATGTTATACGCAGTGAGGCTGGCAGCTAACTCTTTTTGGATCCGATCTCACGCAACTCTAGAAAACGCTTGTTTAAGAGAATTCTCTTCGCGTTGAGAGCGCAGCACGTAGAAGGGTACGCCGGCCCGGCCGCCGAGAAGGGGAGATAAAGCGCGCGCCCGCGCCCGCGCTCGTAAAATCGAACGTCGCACCCCCCCCCCCCCCGCCCGCTGTCGGCCGCCGAGAAGGGGAGATAACGCGCGCGCCCCCCGCTCGTAAAATCGAAGGTCGCTCGAGGGACCCCCCCCTCGCGTCTTTTCACGCTCACGAACGACGTTATATATACATATATATATACATATACATATACGGCAAATGACGCCGACGCCGACGGCGAAAACCAGCCGCGAGTGTCCATATAATTGCTATCGCAATAAAAATTGGGTCCTGTATACAGGTTTCAAAATACAACATGTAATATCGCAGTAATATTGCGTGGTACAAGCGTACATTGCCATCGGGCCCCAGAACATGTGAATATCATAATGACATCGCGGTTCAAAGCCGGCCACTCAATACAAAAAGCACACAGGTTACTGCGCGTATCCACTAAACCACCTCCGATATTTTTCAAACATTTGAAGTAAACACGCGCATCGTGTGCAGAATTCCGTCACGATCAAAGATGCCACACGCGGGAGTGCTACGAGCCGCGGGCGCGCCACAAATTAAAAAAAAAACAAAAAAACCGGCAGATCCCACGCACTGTGGGAATCGATGTAATGCGAAGTAGCCAGCAAGGAGCAAATCATGCTTTACATAATGTGAATGTCATTATTTGGATCTTAGGACCTGTCATTTATGTTCGTCATAAAGTCACGTCGCGCAACACCAATTTTGGTGTACCGGGTGTTCAAAGTTAAGTTTTTTGGCTTTGTTAATATTAGGCTCTGGGAGGCACGTGAAAACTACCTTTGCAGATAAGTTATGTATTGAGGGGGGACACAAAGTCAGAAAATAACTATCGCTGTCAGCCGCGCAATTAACAAAGCTTGAATAATCACCTTTTCACTGAGGGCAGCAAGCGGGCACGTTTGTATTAAAAAGTTGGAGGCAGTCGCGTATCTACACAGTTACACTTGGCAGAATGCTTCCAGCATGTCTGTGCCCCGAGATATCCTACTGCAAAGTTTAATAACTGTTCTCATTTAACAATCCCTCCTCCTTTCCGAGCCCTTCCGGCCTCCGCGTGACGTCAGGAAATTGAATAGGTGACGTAGAGCGCAAGTCATGCTGCGATTGGTCGAACAGGAACCTACGACTTCCGGTAAGTGAGCAATCACCTGACCGCGCTCCTTGTTTGTCGTGTTGCCAGTGCGGAGGTGTTTTGGCACGGCGTGTCACCGTACGGATCCATCATGTTGGCGATCCTTTGAAGGCGTGCGCGCAACACAAGGTCCATGCCGGCACGATTCGTATGAGCACGGGCCGGCACGGCAGCAGCGGTTAGCCAACAAGCGCGCAGTCGAGGGAGCAGACGGAGTGCGGAGTCACGGCAACCGGAAGTAGAAGGTGTTTCGAGCAGCGTGTCGGCGGTGACGTATGCCACGCGAGATTGGAAGGGGCGCTCGGCGAGAGGGCAAACCGGCTTTGGGAGAGGATACCAACGGAGGGTAGTGATGGAAAGAGCGAAAGGAGTGATCGCCGCGTTTTGATGATCGAACGCGTATAACTCCGCTATTACGGCACCGTTTCAAAAAATTCTCACGGCTCCGTGTTCGTTGTACATTCGTGCACAACTCCCCCCACAACTGAATTTCGACCTCCGGGTGGTTTAGGGGCCCTTTAAGACCCCATAGTGGGTGCATAGCAACTTCTAAATTATTTCATGCGCATGACTGCTCGTGGTTTCAAGCATGCTAGCAATTACATAGTATGCACTAAGTGGTTGCAGTATGGCACTAGGGACAGGATATCGCTATCGTATTCAACTCTTAAAGACGAAGCTTAAGGGTCGCCCACTTTTGTTGATGCTATGGCTGAACCCGCCACGGTGGTCTAGTAGGTTATGGTGCTCGACTGCTGAACTGCAGGTTGCAGGATCGTACCCCGGACGCGGCGGCCGCATTTTCGATGGCGGCGAAAATGCTCGAGGGCTGTGTACATAGATTTAGGTGGACGTTAACGAACCCCAGGTGATAAGAATTTTCCAGCGCCTTCCACGATGGCGTCTCGCGTAATCATAACGTGGTTTTGGGACGTTAGACGCCATCAATAATTATTATATGATGCTGTGGCTGATGACGATGAAGAGTTATCACCGAGCTCTTTGTAAAGGGTGACTGTAACGTGTACACTAGTTACATAATTCGCGCTGTGTAGCACGTGGCTGATATGTTACTCCTCTACCAGGTTATATCTGTTAACCAGCGTAGCTCTGAAGTAGAATGCTCGACTGCCACGCAGAGGTACTGTGTTCGAATCCCGCTCGGTCCTAGACATGTTTTTCCTGATTGTGCGCGATAGCGGTTGCGGACACCGTTGAAGGCGGCGGACAACTACGCCACCAAAATCGGCTGGTGCGATCGCATTGTGATTACTTTTCCTGTAATACACCACCGTTTATACCAGAAAGACTGGAGGCGAGCATCTTGTCATTCCGCCATGGGTAATTTGCATCAGTCAATATGAAAAGCAAATTACCTGTATCTCAACCCTGCCGCGTAAACCCGATTATCTCTGGTTATAGATAGAGAAAGGACACATGCAGTGCAAATTACAACGGTCTCTATGAGAACGTTCATTTCATGCAATGACGGCTGTTGCTACCGGGTTAAATACGCGAGTGCTATCCCTCAATAGCACTTTGACTTGGGCGAGTTGGTACATACTCGGATAGGTTTAGCGCGATTTAGACGAGGACAGGAGGCACACAGAACACAGCGCTCGTCTGTGTTCTGTGTGCCTCCTGTCCTCGTCTAAATCGCGCTAAACCTATCCGAGTGCTATCCCTCGTCGTGTACATGTAATGTAGCCATACCGAACACAGAGAAAAGAGAGCGAAACATTGATTGCGCAATGTACACAACACACACGGTTCAGGCCTGTCCCACCTGTCGTATCCACGCTGACATTCCTCCGCAGTAAAACATGGACAATGCATTAGCCAATCATAAGATGTCCTGTACTGTTAGGTACGTTTTTATTCTGCCTTGGAGAGAATCTCTGGCGTGTTGGCCCATCGAAGGTTTCACCGGTTTTTTCGCGAAATATTCCAAAATTCTTTTTAAATGTAGCATAGAAAAATCAGGCATGCTGCCCACGCACGCTTACAGTACGCCAATTCGCACTAGTAACTGTATCGGACTCATTCGGCATGAATACATGTAATATTGAACAACTTAAATCGCGAAATATTGATTGCCGCAATTGGCTTTGCACATGCATACATAAATACTGACTAACCGGTACTCCGGTCCAGTTAGGCAGGCTATAAATGCGTTTGTTGTCCCTAATTAAGGCGAACGTATACACAGCGGAATTCAGTAATCACTAGCGTGCTTCGAGCGCTGCCGGAACGTTCTTCACGAGTTCAGAGGCGATCGCACTAAGGCTGCGATGGAGGCCGCCCTTGTTGCACCTTGTCCAGTTCATCGACACACTTCAGCCTTCCGGATGGTGCGAGTGCTGCCTACGGCGATGGTTGACTAAGAGGGCTAACTGAAAGGTTGTGGCTGAGAGGGTCCTGCGAAACCTGAGGATGGTTGCGGTTGGACACTAGGCTCATTAACGGGGATCAACGCGTTCCGTGGTGATGACAAAGCCGGAGAAAGTTGTGGCTGGGAGAGTGCTGTTAAGCCCAAGGATGGCTGGGTTTGAAAACTAGGCGCAATAAAGGGAATTGCCACACTCTGTGATAGAACAGCCGCAGGAGGCTGTGGCTGGGAGGGTGTTGCTAAGCCTGAGGATGACTGCGGTTGTAAACTAGGTGGACTAAAAGGAATTAACACATTACGTTGTGATGTAAAAGTCGGAGAACATTGTGGCTGGGAGAGGGTGCTGCTAAACGTGATGATGGCGGGGGTTGAACAATAGGCACATTAAAGGGAATCGACACATTCTGTGGTGACGGAACAGCCAATGAAGGTTGTGTCTGGGAGAGGGCTGCTAAATTTGAGGATAGCTGGGGTTGGAAACTAGCTGCATTAAAGGGATATAACATATTCTGGGGTGATCCAACTGCCGGAGAAGCTTGTGGCGGGAAGTGTATTGCTAAACCTGAAGATGACTGAGGGTGGAAACTAGCATTAAATGGGATGGACATATTCTGTGGTGGTGGAACAGCCGCAGAAGGTTGAGGCTGAGATGGTGCTGCTAAACCTGAGGGCGGCAGGGGTTGGAAGAGAGGTGTATTAACGGGTATCGGCATAGTTTGTGGTGATGGAACAGCCGGAGAAGGTTGTGGCTTGGAGGGTGGTGCTAAACATGATGGCGGCAGGGGTTGTAAACTTAGCCCATTAAAGGGGATCGACATATTCTGTTGTGATGGAATAGCCGGAGAAGGTTGTGGTTGGGACGGTGCTGCTAAACCTGAGGGTGGTAGGGGTTGAGAACTAGGCACATTAACGGGGATCGACATATTCTGTGGTGATGGAACAGCTGGAGAAGGTTGTGGCTGGGATGGTGCTGCTAAACGTGAAGATAGTGGGGCTTGTAAACTAGGCACATTAAAGGGTAATAACATATTCTGTGGTAATGGAACGGTAGGACAAGGCTGTGGCTGCCAGGGGGCTGCTAAACACGAAGGCGGCAGTGATTGGCAACTAGGTGCAATAAACGGGATTGACATATTCTGTTGTGACGGAACAGCCGTTGAAGGTTGTGGCTGAATGGGGGGATGCTAAACCTGACAGCGGCAGGGCTTGGAAAAAGAGGCGCATTAACGGGGAGGAGCACATTCTGTAGGGATGGAACAGCCGGAGCAGGTTGCGGCTCGGAGGGTGCTGCTAAATCTGAGGATGGCTGGGGTCGGAACTGTGGTGATGCAACAGCCGGAGAAGGCTGTGGCTGGCGGGTAGAACTAACACTTTGGCCTTGTATGCCGGGTGGCAGCATTGTTCCGGGGCACACAGCTGCCGAAAATCTCAAACGTGCGCTGTCTGGAGTACCGAAGATCTCAACGCCTGGCGACATTTGCGCCACAGAACCTAACGGTGGGCCGGAATGGGTTTGAGCCAGGTTGTTCACGTTGCCGCCTACAACATAAGGGGCTGACGGTGCTTGCGATGCAGGGGGGCAATGAATTTGGAGGCTGGCCGCCTGTTGAAAGGTTGTACATCTGAGCATTCAGAGGTGGTGGTAGCTGCGGAGGCGTTAGCATGTGACGCGGGGGTGGAGTGTGGCCAGGCGTGCGTAGCTCTGGAGTTTGTGAAGCTGGCAGCCCGGGGAACACGGATGAAGCTGCTATCGTTGAAGGCTGTGGCTGGTCAGGTGTAGGCGTACCAGGCATCTCAATAGCCGATGGCCTTTGCAGTCGAAGGAATGGAGTGGGTATTATACAAGGTTGTAGTTCGCTGTTCGAGGGATAGCCTTGAACCCGCGCGCCTGCAGACGACAAAGGCGGACTAAAAGCAGACAGTTGTTGCGGGGCTTCTCCGAGGCCGGGCGTCGTCGAACCTGACAGTATATGTGCACGGTTTGGCGACCATGGGATTGCGGATAGTTGATGTTGGACGCTCGGAGGTATTTCAGAAGTTCGCATTGCCCATGGTACTGGTGTCAGAGATGGGGGGTAGCGAAGCCGTAGACGGTAGCTGCTGCGCAGTGGCGAACGGCTGAATTGTTGGCGGCATTTGTGTGATGGGAATCGAGGATATGGTTGGTTGTGGTTGGAGTTTCGCGCTGGGTATCTGCATTCCCGGAGATGCTTGTGGCACAGCGTGCGGGGATGGAACCGAGAATCGTTGCGGCTGTTCGCACACTCCTGGTCGTGCCTGTGCGACGGGAAACACTCCAACGGCGCCTTCACGTTCTGCCGCGCCGGCTTTGGAGGCACCACAAATTTGTAAGCCAAGTTGAGAATGACACTTGATACACGTTAGTGACACACTCACTGGCATAACGGCGGCGTCTTCTGAAACTGACCGCATCGTCACATCAGGATCCGAGAGTGACACCGTTATGACGTGGTGCTCAGTCAATGTTTCCATATGGATGTCCGGCTCGGTAACTGAGGCCACCTCCAAATCATCATATCCTGCTGCAACTATGGAAATTCCAGGCTCTGTTGTAGAAACAATTGCCACGGCTGCGTCGGGCACTGTGCCGGCTTCTGTTGCGCTCGGTACGTATGGCGCCTCTCTGCTCGCAACATTGTCTAACGGGGTCCCGCCTTTTGCTCCTGAGGTTAAGTCGGCTGCACTTATGGAACACGCCTCACCGCTGCTCTGCTGTTTCACACCTTTGCCGCCTGCGGTTGAAGTGGTCGCGCATTTGGAACAAGCCTCTTCTCTGTTGTTTCGTGCTTCGCATTTGCCTTCTACAGTTGAGACGGCTGCACAATGGGAACACGCCTCCCCTCTGTTGTCCTGCGTGCCACCTTTGCCTCCTGCGGTTGATCCGACTGAGTCCTTGGAAGACCCCTCTTCTCGGTTGCCCTGCGTGCGACCTTTGCCTTCTGTGGTCGAGCCGGTTGCAGATTTGGAGGACGCCTCCTCTCTACTTTTCTTCGTGCTACCTTTGTCTCCGGCTGTTGAGTCGGTTGTAGATATGGAACGCGCCTTCTCTCTGTTCTCTTGTGTCCCGTCTTTTCCGCCTGCGGTTGTGTCGGCTACGGTAAATTCAACACACACGTTCTCACAGTCGAGCGCGTTAGACGAATTAGCGGCAGACTGCTGTAGGGTGGGCTGGATTACCGGAACTACCGTGTCCCACACTTGGTGCATTATCAGCGGTGTCTGTCATCTGAATGCTCTGGTCGTCTGCATCAGTGTTCACCACCCTTGACTTACTCGAAGAAGCCTCGGTCTCGGGCCCATGCGCTTGCTTATTATCCGCCGCGCTTTCTGCATTTGGCGTCATGAGGAGGCCCCACCCTCCACGACGTCGATGTCGCCTTCCCCTCATCTTGATGCCTGTTCTTGAAAATTTCGATGTCCGAAAGAGAGCTGCGTTGCGGGTCACCGCAGTAACGACTTGAATGTTTCGGATATGGTCACTTTTCTCACGCCGCAATATTCACCGGGCTGCCTGCAAAACAAAACATGTTACGTAATTAGCCTACTTTCGGCCACGCCCCTATATCTGCCGTACAGACTGTACAGTCATTGTTGTACCAGACTGCGCGAGATGTCGATGAGCTTGCAGAGTCATATGCATGTTACGCTAGATTGTGTGAAGTCTACACTGTTGAGAATGTTTCGCTATGTGTCTAATTAAAGTGAAGCGAGATCTTAATATTTTCTGGGTACCTCTCTGCGTACTATTATGTCCGGGAAGCGTTCCTGTCATCCTAATTTCTAGAGGTATTTGCAACAGAGGCAGTAAAATGCGCTTGGATGCTTTGTAAACAGCAAGCTACGTAAATGCATACTACTGCCGGGGGTATGTGATAGTCGATGACAAGAGTGGCGGCTACATGCAATATAATGGTATCCTCGACTGGTCGCCTCCATCCTCCGACTCACCAGGCGGACGGATACGGCGTTGCCCGAACTCGTAGACAGAGCATTACTTGCGCAAGCCGAACGAGACACCCGCTCCCGGAGGAAGCCGGCACAGGCGGAACCACCTGACTACAGCGAAAATCCAGCTTCTAATGGTACATTCGACTGGTCGCTCGAGATCGCTCTGACGGTGTTTGAAAGTGTTGAATTAACAGCTTTAAAACTCTCCAACGAGAACAAGCTGTTATGCAAGTCATGTTTATCCTTCCTGAGCCAAGTCTTGACCTGATAATTTTAGCAGCAATGGTTAGTTGTTATTTTACGTAATTTTTTCAGCACCTGCGGAGCGCTCGAAAACGACCAGTCGAATGTACCATAATTGACGCCGTGTCGAAGCTTGGCGGAAGCTCCCGACGCTGTTCGCGGGCCGCCTAGGTCGCCTAGGTTACCGCGGCGTTTTGAGCACGTGACCGGAAGCATTCGCACTGCTCCGTCGAGAAGGCTCGTAGCAGCTCAGAGCGTTCGACGAGAGAGGAGAGCGATCGAAAAGAACCAGCCGAACGTGAGGCGCGCGTTCCCTTTCAACCAGCCGACCACAATGCCGCTCGCGAGAGCGTCCGAAACGACCAGGCGAAGATGGCATAAATTTGCGAGAGCGTAGCACGGCATATAACATTACTGATTCGCTTAAACACAAAAATTTCATATACAGACGAATGGTCGGTCCTCAAAGTGAAAACAGAGGCTATGATGTAGGTAAATCATATCGGCAACTCATAGAGAAAGACGCGTCGCTCTGAATGAATTGCGTTTCTTTTGATAATAGACGCAAGTCATCTCATTCTAGAAGGACTCGTATACCTCACACTGAGGACGTTTGGCCCTTATGATTTGTATATTGTTTGGGCCAACAATATAACAAAAAAAGCACAGCATATCCACGGAGTGAATGATGATGAGTGGGCGAAGCTGCGGAGGCTCATCGGTAATCCGTGAATCTTCCGTGAATTCTGCCCGGTACATCATCACCAACGTGAGATCGGGCGCGTTTATACTAAAGGGTCGATGAGAGTTATGGTGACTGAAGCAATCATGGTTACACCGTGAAATCTTCAGTGGTTTCGCCCAGCAGTAGTCAAAGCGATAGTGTGTCTGAAATTTTATTCAAACTTGAAGGACCGGTCGTCGTCCATGGTCCGCCAAGCAGCACGATCCGGCAAGCGCACTCGTACTGCTCGTACGGCGGTCCGCGCAGTCTGAGAGCAGCTGCACCGCCAACGCCATCTAGCGTACCTTCACCCAACCGCCATAGTGTACGCATGTCTATAGGACAGCGCCCTCTCGGAAACGAGACGAGAACAGGAGATGACGACACCATACCCACGGAGTGAATGATGAGTGGGCGAAGCTTCGGAGGTGCGTCAGTAAACCGGTAATCTTCCGCGAATTCTGCGCAGTACATCATCAACGACGTGAGATCGGGCGCATTTATACTAAAGGGTCGATGAGAGTCATGGCGACTCGCAGCTCACTTTAATTTTACATGTACGTTGTGAATTTTTTTATTGTTTAATCGCGCACAGGAGACATCTCACACAGGCACTACCTTGGAGGTCGAAATCCAGTACCTACTGGCTACTCAGAGTGCATGGACAACTGAGGACAGCCGAGGTAATGCCATAAGGAGCTTCGCCCCTAAATATATTCATCATGTACAAGTACTAAACGAGAGGTGGCTACATACAACGGGGACGCACGACCCACGGCTTAAGGAGCTTCGCCCCTAAAAAGTCACAGTTTCGCCACAAGGCGAAGCAATGAATGCGATAGCAACAAATTGGAATGTCAAGCGACGAATGGCAAGCAGCTCGAAACGTATAGCGCGCTGCTCACGCACACATGACGCACGAAAACAACACGCACAGGACGAGAGAGAACTAACAACGTTCACAGCTCGACACTTAACGCGCTGCTCAAACAAAAACGACGCACGAAACAAATTCACCGGTACAGGCGAGCGCGAACTAACAAGTGTTACAGTTGTTACTTCGCTGTGTTTGAAAAGCCTGTTCTTTTCACAAACAGGGGGGACTGCCGCGAGCGAAGTGACCTTCGTGCGCTCGGTAACTACAACGCAATCGTTCCGGGGAAAGTCCAATTCTCCCCCACCGTGAGATAAGCGCGCGCGCGAACGGGCGGATGGGCGTCTACCTCCCACAGGGCAAAGGGCACGAACAGATGAGCGCGGGCGTCGCGACGAGTGGGGCCGGTGGGGTGCCGTGCTATGGCCTTGTCGAGCGCGCCCTTTGCGCCATCTCGTTGGTAATGCTGAAAACACGCTGAAAACTCGCTGTATATAAATAGCTCGCCGTTTGAACACTGAAGGACGTGCGCTTTCGTGGCTCAGTGGTTAGCGCCGCGCGCTGCAGAGCGTAAGGTCCCTGGTTCGATGCCGCGCGTCGGAAACATTTTTCGGAATAATTTTTCTTGGAGGCTTTTATAAATATATAGATACATATACATATAAGGGACATGGCGGCGACGGCGAAAACCAGCCGAGACTGTCCATATAATTGATATCGCAATAAAATAAATTTTGAATAAATAGGAGTCTAGAATTCTCTTCGCGATGATTCCCCAAGTCAGTGCGAAAGTAGACATGCGCTATTGAGCTGGGACGTACACATTGCGAGCTCTTTTCGAGTCCCCTTGTTTGTTCTGTCGTAGGAACAATAAGAGTAAGAACAAGGTGATTACGTAATGGGCTATACATATCTAAACACTTGTAAATGTTTTATTCTTGTAGCGAAAAGAGGATCTATGACACATTTTCCTACTGGGGTATTGAGCATATTGCTTCCTCTGGAACGCCAGACGTGAGGCTTCATTTACTACCGCATTTTATTCGCGTCACGGCCACGCAAGCTTTTATCGGTAAACAGCTGAGAGTTCAAGCGGACAGGCCGACAGTTAATTATTAAGGTGAACACCTTAGATGTCTCATCAAATGCGAAAATGCACCGTCGGCGTTGGCGCAGTGGGCGTCTCCTAGTGTGGGCGTCCAGACGAGTGATGGAAATACAACATGGCTGATCCCTCTGTCATAGGAATCGGTAAAACAAGAAAGTGAAACGTGTCTTCAAAGAGGTTCTTGAGCGTTTGTTGTGCATTGTTTCGCCACATGGTCAAAGGAATGAGTGCTATAGCAACAAATTGTAATTTCACGTGAAGAACGGCAAGCAGCTCTAAACTTGCAGCTCACTTATCAAGCAGTAAGGTGGCACGAAAATAACATACACAGGACGAGCGCCAACTAAGAACTGTCACAGCTCGACACTTTAAGCGTGCTGCTCAAACACAACGAAAGACGCACGAAACGAACACACCAGTATACACAGGACGAGCGCGAACTGACGATAATATCTGGGATTTAACGTTCCCAAAACCACGATGTGCTTATGAGAGACGCCGTAGTGGAGGGCTCCGGAAATTTCGACCGACCGGGGTTCTTTAACCTGCACCTAAATCTAAGTACAGTCGAGCGCGATTTTAAGGTTATCGCGCCAGCATCGACCAAGAACTACAACAGCGCCACGTCCCAGAACACTCTTTCGAGGAGAGGGTGATATCACGGAAGCTTCACTCGCTATTTCTGCTGTTCCTTAAGCTGCGATCACTCCCGTCTGAGGAACCAGTGCCA
This sequence comes from Rhipicephalus appendiculatus, assembly GCA_030522465.1. Classification (NCBI taxonomy): domain Eukaryota; kingdom Metazoa; phylum Arthropoda; class Arachnida; order Ixodida; family Ixodidae; genus Rhipicephalus; species Rhipicephalus appendiculatus. The sequence continues at coordinate 42,623 of JALIZH010005313.1, read as the reverse complement.
AGCGTCAGCTCAGCTTCACATCTTTCCCAGCAGTATTGTAATCACCCGCGGAGAAAAGAGCCCACGAAGAATTAGGGCTGGGCAGTATCGTAGATACATGTATCTCAGATACTATCTTACATACTCTTCGGGTATCTTGTATCTCTATCGCGATACGTCTCGCGAAACGGGGATCTGTATCTGTATTTCCGATACATTCAATAATGTATCGTGTATCTTAAGATACAAGATACTGCTATCGCAACACGCTACCGTGCCAAACAATAATCGCTGACAACTCCTCTTCTCAAGCTGATACTGCTGCCACTAAGCCACCTCAATAAAGCTGACGACAGTGATATTCATTTGTCTTTCCGCCAGAGTGTTCCAGTGAGCATAGGAAATAAGGTCTATACGCGTCTTTCTGGTGGAGCAGAGTCACGTGATGGCGCTCGAGCCATCTCGTCAAAAACAAGCGTGCGAACGTCTACGTGCAGCCGACCTTTTGTTTCTCGATGTTTTCCTTGCTTTTTAGCGTAGTCGGTGCCATGAACCTTGTTTGTAGCCACGCTACTGTGCTGCGTACTCTAATGCGTGCGGCGTGTTTCGCTCAAATTGGGTTGCGGCTCCAGTGTTCTTATTGAAGTTTGTCTTGCGTGGTGCTCTGTTACAAATCCTCAAAAATGCAAGAATGGGGTTGCTTTGCGTCTCGCTGCTTTCACACAGATATTTCACAGATCTCGTCGATGTAAGCTTCACTTGCACACTATGTGGCTTATATGCAAATTAGATTATAACAACCATCCCACCACCGGTGTCAATGCTATATGCAATAGAACAAGCATTTACGTAACAGATGATATTTTGGTGTACGTGTCTGTTCGTGCAAGAAGGTTTTTAATGATAGCTTGATTGTTAGCACAAGTGGTCTCTTTGCTGTCCTCCATTTGCATTCCACACATTACCTAGGTCACTGTGTAGTTTTTTTTCCCCGCTTGTTAACTGTTATACGTCTTCTGTAACCTCCTCCTCTATTCCTTCTCTTACTTATTCGTACTTTTAAGTGTCTGCGTCATTGTTACTGTTTACATACCTACATTCTATGTGAGTGTACTGTTCAGGCGATGTTAGGGCAAAGGTAAATTAATCTGAGTGTGCCTAGTGCTTACATGAACGAAAATTCTGCTTACCATTTAATAAAAGAGTAAGATTGAGTTTACATTATAATAATGAAAAATATAAGAAGACGTTGGAAAGGGGATTTTAGAAACATAATACCAAAGTACTACGGTTTTCTCGTTCGAGCCCTTTAAAGTTATTTTCCGTGGGCACTGAGTTTTTTTGTATGTCCATTAACACCTTAGTTGACGATACACCATGCTCTATTTTCATACCTTTTAGGGGTGCCAACTTGTATCGTGTTAATAAAGGGTGTCACGTAACTTGAACCAAATATTTGCAAAGAAGATGTTCACCTCAACCGAATAAAAGCAACGGTGTGGTTTACCGCCATGTGGCTCTCATTAGGGGTATTTTTATACTGCGGCTTAATTTCTTAACTAAGATGAAAAATGTAAGAGTTCTGTTATTTATTTCGTGGCCAAGTGCGTTTCTTTGCGTTTTAGAGGGCATTCTAAAACGACAGATCTGATTTTTTGTGGAAAGGTACATGCTATAGTAATGATTCTTCCGCCGTTTAAAGAGAACCGGAGAAATATGACCATGTTGCGGCGCTCGTACGCTATATGTATATATTTTGCTGCAGCGCTCAAAGACTAGGGTTACTGTATATGCTACCTTTAGGTAGCAGAATTGCGCATAGGTCCGCCATCTTGCCCGCCGAAGGCGTCCACGCCATTCCAATGCAGGAGCCGACGCGGGCCAGCGGCTCCGTGCGCTTTCTCGCTCGTTCATAACCCGTCGCTGGCGGAATGGCTTTGGCTTCGAAGAAAAAAAAAGAACTCGAACAAATAATGACTTCCGATGAAAATGGTGCTATAGCTTGTTCGATGGCAGTCACCATCGGAAGTAATATTTTTGTTTTAAATAGCGAACAGGAAAACTTCGACTTAATTTGTCGATATTCTCGACAAATTAAGTTCAGCAAATCGCTCGTTTCACGCGGTTTTTGACGGAGCGCTTAGGTGGCTGGAAAAAACAATTGCTAGAACTATCACTCCGTGTTTTACAAATAACGCAAGCAAACGAGGATTATCCGCATATCTACGTAGCTGTGGCATAAAGTAAACACTCGGTGAGGTTTCGAATGCAATGCCGCACAGTGCCCGGGCTGAATTATACTGTTTTCACAGACCTGTAGGGTGCATATTCACGCATTCACTCGCGCACAATTTTATCGTTCCGTCCCGTTTGATTTATGTCAACGGCTAGTTGACCAGTGGGCAGCATTGAGTCACGGCGCTACGCCGCACAGGCACTACTAACACTGACGTTCACTAAAAACGGACAACGCAAGACACAACCACAACACCAACGAAAAACTCTCCGCACTCAGCCGTATCGCCTCGCCGGAGTGCTTGGGCAGCGATGGTGATAGCGGTGGCACCGGCAGTAGAGCCGAGCAGCGGTGGTGGCGCGGCGGTCGCCAGCACCCGCGCGGCCATGAAGTTGGCTTTCCCTCAAAAGGATGTTTTTTGCGCACGTGAGCGCGCTTGGCGAATGGGGGCCGCGAGCGGCGAGTTCTATCAGAGGCGCAACTCTGCTACCTAAAGGTAGCATATACAGTAACTCTATCAAAGACGTGCTTCGAGCGACACAACCGGCAATCGTACCGCGGCGAAATGAGCGGCCGTGGCTTAGGCCTCGGCTCCACAGCGCGTCAAAATTTCTGACCGCCACACACGGCAAAGAAACACCATCGCCCTGAGAAGCGACCAGCTGACGGTCCGCGCGCCGGTTGTTTCGCTCCAAGTGCATTTAAGGGCGCTGCAGTACGATAGCTCATGAGCGCAGTCAGGTGGCTTTATTTGATATTTCGTGTGCTTTCTTTAAAAGTCAGAAAATATTTCCCATGACGAATGTACGCCACAAAAAAGACAATTGTTTCGGTCATTTTTAAATGCGTTCTTCCATATGACGAAGCGCACTCTGCCCTAAAGTGAATAATAAAAATGTTGCATAATTGGCCATAGTTAATCAACCAAGTAAGCGCAATATAAAAATACCAGAACGAGCGCCACGTGATGGTAAACCATATGCGATGGGTTTCATTCAGTCATGGTTAAACGCTATTTTTTTTAAATATTTCCTTATCCTTACGTCAAACACCCTGTGTACTTATTCACAGACATTTTTTTATTGCGGAATCGCCTTGCTGTTTGACTTAGGTATCTTCGCTTCCCTTTCTTTAGGTCCCTGCAAAGTCCTTTTTTTCTGTGTTACAAAAAAGCAGATAAGCAGGTTCGAAGTTGCAATACTGTGAATGGCAGCGATATCCTGCGACGCTTTTTGCCGCGTAAAATACATCTGGGAAGCTTCTGGGCAAAGTTCTGTCGGAGAGGAAATGGTAAAAGATGTCACGTTAGTGAATATGCTGCTAACAAACTCTTTACGCAATGTAGAACATGAAAAATCACTGCAGTTTTAAAGTCCTCAGTGAACAGTGAGCGCTGACTCGGTAGTTATCGTCTTCACATGATGCTTCACAAAAAAATATGGCTACCAGCATTGTCGCTGCTCTACACCTGAAGGTGATGCGGTACTACGAAAACGGTAATACGCTTACGGATACGGTAAGACTCTGCACCGGTATTAGTGCCATCTTGCGCAGGCTTCTTATTGAAGTTCTTGCAATTAGACGGCAACCAGAACAAATTATGGACTTCAATTATTAAATTGGCAAATTCCAAACCTATTAAATATTCACAAAGATTTAATGTCACATATTACTGCATGTCACACACTTGTAACATTCAGTAGGCAATCCAGAAAATATTTCTTTGAGTGTGATGCTCGCGAGTGTCATAATCGCATTCTTTGAACGTCTCCCTATTCAGAGCTTCATTTATTCGCTGTCATGTACTTTATTGGTTGTAATTATTGTCATGTAACACCTTTACCGTCGTTGGGTCAGTAACTTATTCATGCAATTGTTTCTGTATTATTTGTGTTTATGGTGTATCTTGTCATAAGTTATAGTTGTAATTTTGTGTTATGCACTCCCATCACTGCCTAAATGTCATTTCTATTGTTTATTTCTGAGTTCTAGTAGTTCTAGTATTGTGTGTATTATGTACCACACGCATGTGATTATGCTGTGCAGTGAATGCTTGTATGGTGCTAGAGGCCTAGTCAGGTGACGTTTCTTGTAACGTCACCTTTTGCCACAAGCACCATGACAATCTTGTATTGTTGCACAAAAATAAATAAAATAAAAATAAAAAACCCACTGGCTGGTCGCCAAGTAGAGCAGCGACACCCATCAAATACAAAAGTGTCAAGTAAACGAATGCCAATAACTTGTGTCGGAATGAAACTAATATACATTAAACAAGAAAAACATAACTATCGGGATTCAAACATATATTTCATTAAAATAAACAAAATTGGTCGAAGTTAACACATTTTCAAGCAAACACTTCTGTACATAGGTATTTGCAGCGTCATTATGTAGATCTATAATAGCAAATTTATAAATGTATCGAAGTATCTTAGGATACAATTTGGAAGTATCGTATCGGATACATTAATTCCTAAGTATCTTGTACCTGTATCTCCAATACTTCTTGCCCGAGTATCTTGTATCGTATCACGATACAATTTCAAAGTATCTTTGCCCAGCCCTGCGAAGAACACACTTGATCGCGATGAATGGAAGGCTCAAAATTGAGAAAAAGGGTGTAGAGTTCGTCGTAGGGGTGATTGTTGTAGCATGGAACAGCCAACGAGGGAAAGAAGGATTGATTTTCACTGTTCCGAAATGTGCCGCTAGGCCCCTGGCACGTTAGGCAGGTCGACGCTCGCGCGATAACGTTCATATCGCGCGCAACTGTACACGTGCGAGCGCGAACTGCCGCAGTTACTTCTTTGAGTCTGAGCAGCGCGCGCCTTTCGCAAACGCGGCCGCTTCAGCGAGCGAAGTGACCTTCGTGCTCTCTGGAACTTGAACGCCAGCACAAGACGTATAAAAACCGCCCAGATCGTGAGATAAGCGCGCGCGCATCGCAACGCGCGGAGCTACGACCTTTAAAGCATACCCTCGCGACTGTCGCGCCATCCCGACAGTCATAACGAATAAACGCTGATATCGCTGATCTCTGAGTACCGTCGACAGTAAATGGTGTATATAAATAGCTCGCCGTTAGCACTCCGAAAAACGTTCAGTGCCTGGCCGAGTCGTTACGCGCGTAGGTTCGACTCGCGGTGGCAGAATTTTTTCTTGTTTTTTTTCTTTGCCATCTGTTAGTGTACATTTTGAAAGGTCATATCCGTGACGGAAATACGGCAGTAGAGCCGTAGTGGACTCCGGCTTAAAACACTTTCGTGCTAAAAGTCATCACGTGATGACGTCGCCATATGACATCATCATGTCGCCACAAATCGCAAATAGCTGCGAAGTTACCATGATGTGTCGTGACGTGACTAGCCGTCACATAACACGAGTCATGATATGACATCACATGGCCGAGTTTTGTGCATCTGTGGGTGCCTGTGTGTGCCCGCTCATCTTTAGAATGGTACCGGGAATGCGCCATGACATCGGCGATGCCGCACAGGACGAACAAATATACGTTGAAGCTTACCGATTTCGATCAGGGCGTTTGACGGATCTAGGAAACCGTTGGCGGAAGCCCCGTTTTGACTGCAGCCAATGAGGAACGATGGCCGGTGTTGCGCCGCCCGGCGCTCGCTGGCGCGGTAGACTTACGCCACCGCCGTCTGTCACTGCTCCCGCATTATTTGCTTGCTGGCTCGTTCCTTAGATCTGGCTCCTACCCACTATGGGGGATTGGCCAGGAAGCCAGCCGGTAATTTAAGTGTGAAGATGAAGACGAATGAAGGGAAAGAGAAATGTCATATTTTCTAAATATGGGATATGGTAATTTTCCTGGCGCGGATAAATTAAGTAAACAATGAAATGAATAGGAAGTTTTATTAATTAAAAGATATAATTTCTAATATTGCGAGAACGAATAGTGATAATTAATGAAATAATGATTTTAATTTTGGTTTGGGAAGAATTAATTCTGATCAGTGAATTCGCAAGGTAATATCCTTGTGTCGCCCAGGAATTAGCAGTGGGCTTCGCAGACGTTCCTGCTACTGCAATGCAATGAAGCAGACACAAAGGAAAGAATATGTAGAGTACTTAGTGGTATTCCCAGTTTCCCTTACCCCAGCGAGAAGTAGCAGTCTAGAAACCTGCTTTCCAGGCCGACCTCTCCTCCTTCTTGTCATTAAACATCTTCTTATCTTTCGCCGATGTTGACTTTGCCTGAGCTTGAAGATCAGATGAGCGCAACGAGGTGTTTCCTGCGTTAACGGCTGCTCTAGTTGTTCTTGCGATATCAATTATATGGACACTCTCGGCAGATTTTTGCCGTTTGCGTCATGTCCTAGATGCGTATATCTATGTATATATATTAAAAAGGCAAAAAAATTAGAAGAAAGAAATTCCGAAGGAACCGACTGGGGATTCGATCCAGCGAGCCCTCACTCCGCAGCGCGCTGCGTTAAACTCAACCGCGCCCCATGCAGGCGCTGGAGTTATAACGGCGAGATAATTATATACACGATTTATCACTCCTACATTTTCTTTGAATTTGAAAACTGCCCTTTAGACACCCACGAAAAAGCGGCCGCTTTTGTACCCACTCGTGATGGGGCACAAAAAAAAGAACACCTGGGTGCACCTAGAGTTACTGCATATGGCTCCTTTGGCTACCTGCGGTAGCGTATACAGTAACTCTAGGTACACCTTGTATCAGACTCACCTCGTGGCAGGAGACGCAGCAGGGTCACTCCACGCGCCGCAGTTTAAAAGAAAAAGAAATATCTAAGAGCGTCGGGTTCTGCATCGTCGACACTTGCAGAGTGTTGCTCAAACACAAAGGCGTAACAAAGGCGACAGTCGTTAGTTCACGCTTGTCCTATGTATTCCTGGGCGTTCTTTTCGAGCGTCCTTTCTGCCTCAGCAGTGTGCTGAAAGTGTCGAGCTGCTTGTCTTTCTTAGTGTGAGATTGCAATTGCTTAGTGTGAGATTGCAATCGCATTCATCGCTTCGCCCTAGCGGCGAAAGTGACTTTTTCAAATATAGGAGGCATCGTCAATGCAAACCATCACTCCTCAATGAGAACTATTGGTCCTCCTCTGTTCAGGGAGTTGTCAGGGTGCGACGCCACCTAAAGGGTATGACTGCTTGCGTCACACGTGCGTCTGAGCGCCTTCCCGTGGAGATGCGGTAGACTCACCCTCCCTCTCCTACGTGATGCATGCGCCAAATTCGTTGCTTCGTACTACTTGCTTTCCGACTCGAAGCAATGTCACCGCCGCCTCACAGCACTTGTAATGCACAGTTTAAAGCCAGCGTATGCAGCAGTGTTGCTGTCACTCGTCCCGTTTGGTTGCCCGCATAGCGCCACGAACAGAGAGGCGCCATCTCAAAATACCGAGTCTCTTTGAGACTCGGCGTAACAGCCAACATAATAAACATGAGGGAAGAAAGAAGCCGCCCCTCGGATATGAACAGAACTGGACAAGAAAGTATCTCTTCCGAGGTTGATTGAATATGCAAAAATTGTGATAAAAATGCCATAGAAAACCAAAGTCACATCCTCTGGAAATTCGAAGGCCTTCCCCCACCCAAAGAGCTTTTGACTGCTCCCTTAGAAGCGACATGGGCGACTTTAATATGGTGCCTCATCGAAGAACTGCAAAAAGCCGTCGTTGCATGGGCAGAAGAGGTCACCGCAGAGAAGCGGTCGGCTCCAAACCCCTGAACTTTCTTTTAAATAAAGTTGTATCCTCCTCCTCCTCCTCCGAAGTCAGTCACGTGAGGCACCACATGAAGAATACTCACCCCCTGGAACGGAATCAGACGGGAGGGCAAGGTGAGGGGCTCGAGTAGGAAAGGACGAGAGGAAAGGGTGGCGAACGGTTGGAACGGGCGCATCTGACTGACAGTAAAAAAAAACGGCAGATCTCACGCATTATGCGAATCGATGTAATGCGAAGCAGCCAGCAAGGAGCAAATCATGCTGTACATAACATGCATATCATCATTTCCATATTACCACTTGTCATTTATGTTCGTCATACAGTCACCTCACGCAATACCAAATTTGATGTATATCGAGCTAGCGAAACGGCCGCGAGCGTGCCATGAGCGTGGCATGCAAGTCATGTTGCACAGACATGTCATGATTTCCATATTACCATTTGTCATTTATGTTCGTCATACAGTCACGTCACGTAATACCAAATTTAGTGTATATCAATCTAGCGAAACGGCCGCGAGCGTGCCATGAGCGTGGCACACAAGTCATGCAGCTCATTACATGTCATGATTTTCATATTACCACTTGTCATTTATTAATGAGACCTGTCTGTTAGGTCTCATTAATACTGTGTTTAACAAAGCAAACGAGCCCTTAAGTTTACAATTCTTTCATTCACTTGTCCTTTATGTTATTCATACAGTCATGTCACGCAATACCAAATTTGGTCCATGTCAAGCTAGCGAAACGGCCGCGAGCCTGCCATGAGCGTGGCATGCAAGTAATGTTGCGCATGACATGTCATGATTTCCATATTACCACTTGTCATTTATGTTCGTCATATCGTCACGTCAGGCAATACCAGATTTGGTGTATATCAAGCTAGCTAAACGACCGTCAGCTCACCATGAGTGTGGCATGTAAATCATGTTGTACATGACATGCACCTCACGATTTTCATATTACCACCTGTCATTTATGTTTGTCATGAAGAAATGTCTCATCATACCAATTTTTGCATATGTAAAGTTAAGGATACGGCCGCAGGAGCACCACGGCCATGGCGTGTAAATCATGCCGTTCATGACAAGTTATTCATGATTTTCATGATATGACCGTCAGTCATGTTAGTTATACAGTCATGTTGTGCCATACCAATTTTGGTATAAATCCGATTAACGATACGGTCTGGAGAGCGCAAAGTCGTAGGCGGCTAGATAGATACGCTCAAAGTTCGCAAAGAAATGCTTCGCATTTAAAATGTAGAGGAAGCGCGGCCTGGGCTTGTACCATGAGCCTCGACAAGGGGGTTTAAAAAGAGCAATTGGAACCCCCAGGCTAGTGCGCCTCCTTTTATCCTCCTTTCCCTCCTCATCGCCCTCTCACATCACTCCTCCTCACCCTCATTTCCCTTCCCCACGCCTTGATAGACTATGCTATACATGCCTATGCTATGCTTCACCCTCTCCCTATTCCTCATCCTTACTTCGTTTTCCCACTTTGTTGCTATACTATAGAATGCGTGGCTATGGCACGGTTTCTGAGCCGTGCCCCCCACGGCGGGAGGCAGAAAATAGCGTCCTTTTATTTTCTTCTTCTTTCTCGAATCTCTCTCTCTCTCTCACTATGTATTTGTCTTTCTCTATTTTTATTGCGACAGCAATTATTTGGAAACTCTCGGCTGATTTTGGCCGTCGCCGTCATGCTCTGGATATGTATAATGTGTATATACATAAAAAAGGCACAAAGAAAAAAAATCGGAAGCAAAAATTTTTTTAGGCGCCCGACCTGGGATTCGAACCAGCGACCCCCCAGCGCCGCAGCGCGCTGCATTAGACCACACAGCCACACACCATGCATGCGCCGGCATAATAACAGCAAGCTATTTATAGACCCCATTTACCACTCGCTGTATGCAGATCTCAGAGTAGCTTGAGCGTGTTTTCTATCACGCAACGTTCCTGCATTTTATTTCAATTTCAAAAGTGCCATTGAGACCCGCGTGAAAAAGGAGCCCTTTCTGTACCCATTCGTGATGTGGAAGGAAAAAAACAATGAACACCGCGCACACCTTGCGTCAGACGCCACCGCGTGGCAGGAGACGCAGCAGGGGTCATTCCGCGTGGCGCACTTTAAAAGAAGAAGAAATATCTATCAACGTCAGGTTCTGTGTTGTCGGCTCTTGCAGCGCGTTGCTCAAACAGAAAGGCGTGACAACTATGATAGTTGTTAGTTCACGCTTGTCGTGTGTATACCTGCGCTTCCTTTTCGAGCGTCCGTTTTTGTGCTTCATCGGGAAGCTGCAAGTATCGAGCTGCTTGCGGGTCTTCGTGGTACATTGCGATTTCTTGCTATCGCATTCATTGCTTCGCTCTTACGGCGAAACTGTGACTTTGTCATGCCATGACCAGACAGTCATAACTGTGAAAACCTCTTACCTTCCCATACTAATTTCGGTCTACCCCAAGTTAACGAGGTGATCCCGAGAGCACCCCCCACGTAGGCGGCTAGATAGATAGATAGATAGATAGATAGATAGATAGATAGATAGATAGATAGATAGATAGATAGATATATAGATAGATAGATAGATAGATAGATAGATAGATAGATAGATAGATAGATAGATAGATAGATAGATAGATAGATAGAAACGCTCAAAGTGTCTGCAGTACGCAAAGAAATGCTTCGCATTTAATAAGCAGTTGACGTCGTAGCTGCTAAGGCCTGCTGGCGTATAAGTGATTAAGTGCATGCTTGCACGTAGTTTCGGTGAAACTGACCCACTCATCAGGGCGAAAGCACTTTTGTATTCATAGAAGGCTGTTTTTCGAGATGTTTGGGTACGGCATTATTTTAGACCGATATAAAAATGCCGAAAACTCTCGAAAACGCAGTTGTTTGTGTGATAGGCAAGGATCCAGATAGCACTGAATGAATAGAAGACGTTCCGTAAAGGTTTATGCGAGTCTTTCAGGACGTCGTGAATGCGACACGCGTAAGACGCCTCAAGTTTAGAAGACTTCGTATATAACGGCTAATGACTGGCTCTTTCCCTATTTAAAGCAATGTCTCAAAAATCTTAGTGACGTAATCGAAATCCTGGTCTTGAACATAGCTTGGGGGGAACCTCCGCTGGGCGTGGGTTTTTGAGCACGCCCTCGAGACGTTTTGAGAACGCTGTGAAAGAGCTTGTTCGAAAGCTCTGAAAGCAGGAGTGGCGCCAGGAGGAGAGTCCGTCTACCTAAAATTTTGACATCTCCCTTGTAGCCAGTCTCTGATTTCCAACAAAAGTTAAAAGCTTGTTCCGTGGTGGCGGCATAGCTAAGCAATGAATTCGGTAACAACGAAGTGGAATGTTATTAGAAGAAAGGCTAGCAGCTCCCTCCTTCAGCAAGAGCGGCCGCTGCAGAAGTGACCTTCACGCTTTGTATGGGTTCAATGCTAACTTTGCTATGAGAACACAATGCGCGGAAAACTACGAGTCATCTGTCGAACCCCGTTTAAAGAGCACAGTGCGGGCAAGTTCGACTACGCCCCAACTCGCAATGTCCATAGACCGTCGCGCCACCAAGCTGAATTCAGGAGCGTCGTCTCGAGGAGGGTTAATAGACGACACAATGGCTGCGCTACGCAGTCGCTCCCGCGTTCGGCTGTGCTAGCCTCAGTGTTAATGCGTTAGCAAGAAACGGACACCATGACTTTGCATGTTTCTTGCATCAGTGAATTACAAACCGGGCGCTCCGTGAGACGATAAATCTGATTCGTTCTTGCGAGACGCGATGATTTCGTGAAAATACGTGGCAACTCGCACCCACAGCGTACATATATCAACTTCACGAGCTTTTCTGTAGCCACGTAGGCTAGATAAATGTTATCGTCTGACCTTTTAAGTTGAAACTCATCGCGTTTTACTTGCATATATCATTCGTCAGCATAGGTCGACAAAACTTGTGGAGCTCACTCAGACTCACTCATGAAATGTGTTTTGCGCTCAGGGCTCACTCGAACTCAGACTCACCAAAATTTTACTGAATCGAACTCACTCGGACTCACACTCACGAAAATTTTCTTCAACCGGACTCACTCGGGCTCAAAATCACCACAACATTACTCAACCGGACTCACTCAGACTCCGACTCACGGCTCGATGTTAGTCTGAGTGAGTCCAAGTGAGTCGACTCATGAGTCCGTTAGCCTAAAATTAGCTTTTTCGGCCATGGTCTCAATGCACATTAGCACTAATGTCTCACGTAATCGGTGCTCTTCTTGACGCCTTTTCATATAGTACCTTCGATACGAGTTATGAGTGCTCGCTAACCAGTAAGGTCATTTTTATTGAAAGAGATGACAACATAAGACATATTTACCAAGACCTTCCCAGGAAGAGTTGGCGAGCAGGGGGTGGTCAAGGCACCCCCTACGTAATTCACGCCTCTGATTTCAAATGACGTATGAAGGATACTGCTTTGGAATACGTGTGAGTAGACGTGAGTATAAAAACACGAATCATAGCAAGGCTGATATTAATGCTGAAGATCATTAAATAGGACCATAGGTCGGCAAAAGAAGGTGAAACTCACTCAGACTCATTCAAGAAATATATCTTGCGCCTTGGACTCACTCAGACTCACCAAAATTTTCCTAAGCCGAACTCACTCGGACTCACACTCACGAAAACGTTCTTCCACTGGACTCACTCGGACTCAAACTCACCAAAATATTACTCACCCAGACTCACTCAGACTCAGACTCACGGCTTGATCTGAGTCTGAGTGAGTCCGAGTGAGTCGACCCATGAGTGAGTTCACCGACCTATGTTCGTCAGTGCTTGTGTAGTGCATGAATCCCATAACATTGTACGCGGGAAGGCGGGCGGGCTCGCTGCGCCGCTTGTTTTTGTACGTTTGTTGATACGGGGCAGCACACTGCAAGCGATTTTCTTGTTGACCGGTTTGAGAGCAAAATGTTCTCCGCACCCAGTTAACGTGGTGACGCGGAGTGGTCGAAGTCGTTCGGCGGAAGTTCTTCAGATTGCTTTCAGCAGTGGTGCTGAAAGAAACCATCTTGACGATGAGGCTTTGTCACTTGAGGTAGAAGGCTGTGAAAGCACCGCGAGTGACAGCGACGATGAACGATTAGCTGATAACAGACGAGGACCGAGTTGCACTTCACGTCTCCTCGTGCGTTAATGTTTTGTTCACGCTCGTAAGTCACTTTGATTGTATTTATTGTATAATATCCTTCAGCGAGATGAATAAAACGCGTACTTTTTTCTTGTGCATTGCATGTAGCGCAATTATTGTGGATATTATGGAGCGCCCAGTGGCGTAGCCAGGGGGAGGCACACTGGGCACGTGCCCCCCCCCCCCCCCGAAATTTTTTTTCGCCATAGCATGCAGAGCGAAAAATGGCCATTTCAAGGAGGTGCACCCCCCGAAATGAAGAAGGTCCCCCCCCCCCCCCCCCCCCGAAAAAAATTTCTGGCTACGCCCCTGGGAGCGCCGCATGCCACGAACACGCTCGAGCTCGAAAAACGAAGCGAAATGGTTAAAGCGATGAAACGTGGGGTCCATGGTGCAGTCACGGTACCTTCAGAACGGTACCTTCAGAACGGCATTGTTGTTCGACGAATTTTCGCAACGTCGAATTCTTCGACGTTGCGAAAAGCATACGTGTGTATTCTTTTCGATATTGATGTTTCGATCATGCTGATCGAACACTTGCAACATCCGAGTGCAGTGAATTGCGCACGGCTAGAGTATGAGCATAGCTGTGACACAAGCGCTGCTGAATGGGATGTTAAATGGAATGTGTGCTGTTGAAGAAGCAATTCCCTGTTCCTGAGTGCGCAAGTAATGAAGACGGCGTAATACGTTTGGAACCCATCACCACGTTAAACATTCGGTCCGGTGCAGCAGCGATGACGATACTCGCTAGCGACCTACCGTAGTGTGGCAAATCGTCAGGAAGGCTCCGCACATCTACCTCGGAGTGCCGTTCGGTTCGTACGTCAATTCTATAGTCCATGCAGTTTTCTGTAGCCCGCACTGGATTTCGCAAAGCAGCGTTCATGCACGGTCACGGAGCTGAAATATAACTTTTCACACTGCGGCAAATAATCAGGTGTCGAGTTTCCATGGTTTGGGAAAGTTTTTGGTCTCATATACATTTTAGTGCAGCTCATGACTTCATCTGGTAAAGGTGGCACGGGCCGTACCTTCGCACGTCCTATCTGTTCTCATGCTAACAAATGGGTTCAACCTCTTCCGGGCGCCATATTGAATCGTACTGTGTGCCGCCTATAGTTCGTGGGCATTGCGAATAAGTCGAAACATGGACGCCCTCCAGCTCCTATAGACCAGAGCACGCCTATCTCGCACCCAGGCGCCTATGCTGTCGGCGGCATACTCTCGCACCCATACGCCATGTTTGTATTGAACTGCCAAGGCGTGTATCTGTTACATGGCAAGTGGCGTGTCTGGGACCTTAAAATACGAGAAAGCGCCTATTCACGCCGCTCCCGCTTACAAGAAGTCGTTTCGGGCACCATTGCGCCGTCTTTGGATGCGAAAAGAACCAGCACAAGAGGAAGATATCACTCAGCACTGTCTGTGAAGATCACAACACATCATGGGAATCGTGCCAGTGCGGTGTTTTCAGATTGCACAGATATCCATCCGCAACGAAGAACGATGAGCTCCGCCGCTTGCAATCAACAGGAAAAATTACGACCGCAGTAAAAGTGTATACGAGTAAGTACACTTACTGCGTGTATTCAAGCGTGACGCCAGCTATTTCGCTTTACAGCAGTAATTTGCGTGCAGCATGCCTGTAGTATGCGGTGCCAAATCATTGCCGTACTCTTTCGCAGGCCGCATGCCAATAATAGGAAATATTACGACTCACGCGTGCACGCAAACTGCGCACGCTTAGTACAAATGTAACGGCGAACTATCGCGATGCAAATAAACGTGTACAGCGGGAAGCGTAGCTTTCGATTCAGTCGAACTGCGACATGCCTTGACTGTCGCTAGGCCAATCTGTTATTTCAGCCGGCGTCACCGTAGTACTATAAAATCTTGCTCTGGCTGACACTTTCGCACCGCGTGTGTGTTCCGAGTGCCAGGAATGACTGGCAAATGACAAACACATGCGGTGCATGAGCGCAAGCCGGAGCGGGATTCCAGCGCTACGATGACGCCGGCTGAAAGCACAAGTTTTGCCTGCCTAGCGATAGTCAAGGCATGTCGCAGTTCGACTGAGTCGAAAGCCACGCTTTCCGCTGTTCACGTTTCTTTCCATCGCGATATCACGTACCTGATAAAGTTGCTTCCGCAGTCTGCAATGCACGTGCTGTGGACATTCCGGACTGTCGAGGAAGGTCTTCTCGACGATTCACAAGAAAACAGCATACATTTCCAGGAGAACAAAAGCGTGTAACATGCTCACAGACGGACTCGGGTTGGGTAGTTTCGCGTTTGAATTGCGGAGCGTCTGCTAGCCTGGCAGTTCAGGGTGTTGCTTCACCGCGCCTGCGACAGATGGCGCGACGTGCTGCCTAAATATGGCGGCACACACTGAACTCGCTGTGTTCTGGTGTATAGGGGAGACCCGCTGAAGTTTCTTCGCCGACGCCAGCGCTTGACATTTCCCCTATCGGAGAAAGCGAACTTACGCCGCTTGCTGCGACCACTCCCCTCTCCTTGTGTCCCACGCATTTGCGAAGTTCGCACTGCACGTCAAACGTCTTTTGTTCTGCTATGTCTCCACGATGGGGCACTGGTTAATTACAGCTGCGTTAACTGCCATAACAGCATTGTAAACACGAAGGGGTTGATTCCGCCAGTTAAATTGTACTGACTCAAAAAAAAAAAGATGACACTACGAAAGCAGGCGACAAGCATGGCTTACGCTTACTGAAATGCGCTTATCAAGGTAAACAAACCTTGCTGCGTGCGCTAGCAGTGGTTGGTCGGAGTGCTCGCGTGCAGAGAAATTGAGTATCTGTACGAAACATTGAATATAACCAGAGTTCATTCCTGCTTCACAACTGCACCGCTCAATCGAGTTATTGGGAGATAAACGTCCGCGTCTTGCTTGTGCCGGCATTGAAGCAGCCATTACTAGAGTGCGTTAAGCTTCCGTCTTCTCACCATTAATAAAAATTTACGAAGCTATATACAGTGGGGCGCGGAGCCAGCTTACATATTTCAAATTATTCACGAAGCCACTGATGCCAATCGCACGCCATTAATAATCGAGCGATTGATGAGGACCTACGGAGGCGTGTGTGCGACTTCAAGAAACGTTTGTAACAACGTAGTTGATGTAAAAGGAGGCAATCTAAAACACGCAGTTTTCTGGAAATGGTGGTAAATGAATGACAGACTTGGTCTCATTTGTATGAGACCAAGGGATCAGGATGACAGCAAGAGTGTCTGTAAAGCCTGGGCTTCACGGCTGTGCCACTACACAGCCCACTAACCCATTCATCCTGATCATGTAGGCTTTTTCCCGCATCATCGACGACCTGCTCTTGTCAGCCCATTCTGACATCCTCGTCCGCTACCCGGGAAAACTTCGTGCCTGGTACCAACGGCAGCGTACCTTGCGTTTGCCTTCTCCCTGTTGCCCATGCTTCAATGAAGTTCGGCAGTGCCTCCACCCCCGCCGTGGATCACCGAAAACTAATTTCAGCTGCCTTATCGCCGTCGACAACATTTTATGCGCAGCCTATAAAGAATGTAGGGGGGGTGATACCATCCACTGCGCACTGTGGGCTTCGCGGCTGTGCCACTACACAGACCGCTGACCCAGGGTGTGTTCCAATTCTCACCGTAGACGGCAAAATAGACAGCCAAGTGGACGGCGGCCATCTTAAGTCCCATTCCAATTCTCACGTAGCCGGCAAAATAGACAGCTTCGCGAAGACAGCATCGGAGACAAATACGATGGTGGCTACTTTGTTGTCCAAACAAGATGGCGGCTAGCGAAATGGCCGGATAGCTATATCTCGCCGATATGGTCGTCTGCGCACAAGCAGACGCTTTTCCAGGCGCTCAATGTAAGCTACGTTAAATTTTTCATAGATATGAACACGAAAGAAACTAAAAATATAACCGTTACGTTTGTTTTTCTTAGCTTTCTCGACGCGAGGCGGCGTCACGTCGCGTAGACGTTCTTCTAGACGCGTTCCATTTCTCGGACAACATGGGCTCGATGCCGTCTTCTAAGCTGTCAGCGTAGACTGTCTACGATGATGTCCAGAATTGGAACACAGCCCCATTCATCTTGATCATACAGGTTTTCACCTGCATGAAAGCGTCACATTAACAAAACACGTTACGGGGGTAGTTGGTGATACATCCTAACTTAAAATATTGTACCGCTGCATTTGACGAGGACGTCCTGTCATGTACCTCTCTTCTTGTCCTCGTCAAATGTAGCGCTACAATATTTTAAGTTAGAATGAAAGCGTCACCTGCGATGCAGCAGCGCCCCCTCCCATCCTCCGTTCCCTCTTCCTCACCGTCACTTTTCTTTTCCACCCCCCTTGCTACACTATTCTACACACGCCGCGGAGCATTCTACATCCGCGCAGTCCCAGGCCTCAGCGCCAATTTGCCCTGCAGCCCCTACTTGCATTCGCGGAACCAGACGAATCCTAGCGACCGACTCCGATGAGGTGCTTCACGTCCTCGGAAGTGGCCGACTGGTGACTCCTGCGGCCGCTTGTCCTCCGCGTTCCGAGATCTTTTCACCGCTCTGCCAATTTATATATCTTTACTGCCATCTCCCTTTAACGCACAGGGCGCTTGATGTGTCCTCCCCGAAGAAACAGTTACTACATTGAGCAATCTTCTCTTCCCCGCACTCTCCCTATCACAAGAATATCATTGTCTCTCTATATACTTCACCCTCCCTTCATCCTTTCACTCGTCCTAGCCCTCAGATTTCTTCTCTCCCCCCAGTTCTCATTCCCACGCCCTTCATATGTGATACACGGCTATGTTATGCTTTCTCGTTCCCGTCCTCCTAACCCTAGTGATGCAAAACTATCGGAAAATTGACTGTCGATAGTACAACTATCGATACTATTATCGATCGTGAAATCAATAGTACTGTTAGTAATAGTAATGCCGGTAGTATTACTACCGACATTACTGTCAATAGTATCAACAGGGCTTTGAATAACTCTGCTGTTGGTGGCCGGGGCGAAATTTTTTTGGCGAAATAAGTACTCCAGCAGTGAAAATACGGCAACAGGTCCATCAATAAATTCATATTAAAAAGTAAGCACTTGCACCTTACAATAAACAAACCTATTTATTGATGTTTTGACTGCAAAATTAAAAAATTCGATACAAATTTGAAGCCGCACAGTACCGTCAAATTGTAACTGTCTAGTTTCCTGTACACCTGAATAATTCAACTTAATTGTCATGTGTGAGCCAAAAAAAACCGCCAGGCCCGCGCGGATCGCGCCGCACAGTCACATCGAAAGCTGGAAGAGCGACCTTTCTCGAGCATTTTAAAACACTCTTGAGGCAACTACCATAAGCGTGCGCAGGGTTCCCCTTCAAGGGGGGGGCGAAGGTTCGTCGCAGCGCCCCCCCTCCCTATTATGTCAATGCATGGGGCTGACTTTGCGCCCCCCTATCGCCCCCCCCCTACAATGTATAGGGCTGCTTTGCGCCCCCCCTTCTCGCCCCCTTGTTCCCCCCGTGCGCACGCCTATGGCAACTACTACAAGCACACTTACATGGTACGCTCTACGCCATAAATCATCACAATTTTTGTGTAGTCAGGAAGCGTCCACTATGCCATTATTCGTCATTCTTCCAAAAGCGTGGTACCCGCTACACTCTTGTAAGAAGGCATTACGTGCGCTTTGTTGATGCTGTGGCTGACGACGATGAAGAATTATGCCTGAGGCTTTTGTAATGGGTTGGAGCATTGAACGACCTACTACTCTTTACGCAATTCGCATGGTGTGACGCCTGGTAGTTATTCTACTGTTCTAAAACACTTTATTACACATGTTGACGCAATCCCTTACCCGACATGAAGCCTGCATAGGGTAAGTTTGTAATGCAGTTTGAAGCACCGGTATAGCTCAGTGGTAGAGTGCTGGGACTGCCACGCAGTTGGCCCGGGTTTGATTCCCATTCTGTCATAGGTATTTTTTATTTATTTAGTTTTTTTCTTATTTCACGCGATAGTGGTGACGGACACCGGCGGCGGCGGCGGCGGCGGCGGCGGACAATTACGGCGCAAAAACGGCCCTTGTGGGGATCTCATAACAGCTTTCGCTGTAAAATAATGGTGAATGAGCGCAAGCATGTCAACATTCGTGCCCTTCATCCTGCTCCTCCTGCTCCACACACTCGAGGAATCAATTTAACGCTGCAATGAGTTCGCGCGGTTGGTTTTATACTAACGGTCGTAGTATAAAAGTATCGATAGCGCTATCGATAGTTTATTTTACCATCGATAGTTCGATAGTACAGAACTATCGATAGTGCCATCGATAGTTCTGCATCACTACCTAGCGCTCACATTTCTGCTTCTCATTCTCAATTCCCTTTCCCATCCTCTTGCTCTACTAAGTATACAAGGCTATGCTATACTCTGCAAACACGCCTGGATAGCCGAGTGGTTACGACGCTCGGCTTCGAATCGTTGGTGCGCATCGTTGAATACCGCCTCTATTTATCTTTATTTCTCTCGCTCTGCGCTCGTTCTCTCGCTCATCAGCTTTATTGCATCCCACGCCACACAAATCGGCACGGTTGCTCTGGGAATGAAGCAGAATTTGTAGAAAAGGTTGAAAAAAATAGCGAGCTGGGTCATAATGATGATAATTTCTGCGTGCACCACCCGATGGAACGAAAAGTTTAAGCAGCTCCACCTAAGTTGAAAAAAAGAAAAAGGCCAAGTGTGCTCTGAACACGCAGTCGAGCCACAGCGAAAGCTGGAGGAGAGGCCTTTCTAGAGCCCTGTGTAAAGTCTGTCTTGGGGCGACTGCTAAATGTGCAGTGGCAACGTACTAAGCCATCAATCATCATAACTTTACCTAGTAGGGAACTGCCAACTATGGAATCCTATCGAAAAGCGATGTATCCGCTACATATAAATTAGGCGTTATGTTCACTTTGTGCATGCTGTAACTGATTACGACGAAGAGTTATCGCTGAGCCCTTTGTAATAAGTGGGTGTGACTGATGACGATGAAGAGTTATCGCTGAGTGTAGTAAGTGAGTGTAACGGATCACTGCGTGGTGCCTGGTTGTTACTTCACTTTCCTACCACGTAATGTCCGTTAATGAGATTCATTGCCCGAAATGGTGCACGTACAGGACCTTTCTCCGAAGAGGATACTACGTGTTTAGTAAAGAGCAGTGGTAAAAAATATCTGAGAGAGTTGCAGAACATGGAAATGCGTTAGCAGACGGAACGCCATCAGCTTCTCTGTTTCATCGGTGTCCGCGACACGGAGCTCGTTGAGTTTTTTTCTCATTTTGCTCGATAGCGGTTGCGGACACCGGTGGCGGCAAACTACGCCGCCAAAATCAACCTGTTGTGTGTGTATGAGAGAGAGAGATAGAGCCTGTTGCGTCAAGAAAGCTGAGAGGTCGGCCTGAATCATTTTTTGGAATGCTACTCAGCATGAAGAAAGGAGGAGAGAGGGTGATAAAGAGCGGAGAGAAAAGGCGTGGATGATGGTGAGAAGAAAGACGGCGATGAAAAACAATCTTGAATGTTGAAAAACTATTTATAGTTGGTTGTCGAGTTCTGCATGGTGCAAAAGATATGTTCAGCGCGCTTCCAGAATATCGCGCTGATGTTGAGACCGCCGGCTCAACATCAGCGCGATATTCTGAAAGCGCGCTGAACATATGTTTGCACCATGCAGAACTCGACAACAAAGTGTAAAAACTACTTTCCCTGTAATTCACCGCCGTCTATTCCAGAAAAATGGGAGTTGAACATCTTGTAACTTCGCAATGAGTAAAACTACTTCAATGAATATGCAAAATAAAGTACCTGTATCTCAACCCTGTCGCGTAAACCATATTCGATGAAATAGGAATCCCGAGTCCCCTTCAAAGCGGATGGCTGAGAAACCCTAGGTATAGCTTACATATAAAACCAAGGTTCCTATATAAGCCTAGCACCTGTAGCAATGACCGGTTTCAAGTGTTTCGTATAAGTAAACGCCCTTTATATTTTTCTGAACGTGTGCCAGCATCATAATCATCGTTGTCAGCCTAATTCACGTCTTCTGCAGGACGAAAGCCTTTCGCAGTGATATCCAATTTGCTCATCTTCTTCGAGCTCATTCCATTTGATGGCGGCGAGCTCCTTAAAGGGCCCCTCACCAGGTGTCATAACGAATATAACACTGAAAGTTATTGTGCGCCGAATAAAGAGCAATATGCCACAAAAATTTTTCCCATTCGTCCGTTAGAAGCTTAGGAAACCAATGTTTTGAGGCGGCGCGATACCATGATGCGCGGAGGCGAGCTTGAAGCGCTTGCCGATCGCCCCGTGTAGCCTTCGCAAACCAAATCCCTTCCCTGCCCTCTTCGGCACGCGAGCGGGAGGATCACATCACGCATACGCATGAACACGTCATGCGCACACAAGTTCACGAGCGTATGGCGTGCCCGAACCAACCCGAGCCCCCGAGACGTGAGCGGTGTTGTGGCGGCGTTCTCTGCGCTTCATCTCTTCAAGCTATGCCGAATGCGCCCTCGCCGATCACTTGGCTTTCAGCCTATTACTGAGCATGAAAGCTGCGACATTTGTGCGGACGCGAGTCTAGCGGTGTGCCGCATGAACATTTAGTTAGACGCGGGAGGATAAATGAGCCTAATGAGTGCTGGAACGGGCTAGAAAATTAGTTTCGTTGTGAGGGGTGGCGTCAGCACGACGCGCGAAGCGCCAGAACATGAACGCATGCGAAACGGAGGTACATTAGTCTCGGTTCTCGCTGCGATTCGCAGTAAAATTAAAAAAAAAAAAGACAACGCGCACATTCCGTTTGTGTGCTTTATTCAAGCAACAAATTACACAAACTACACGCCGTGTCAAATAGTTATCGCAGTGTCACGTGCAGCCGTTAGCGACGTCAGAGCAGTCTTCTGCGTATAGAGAGACGTCACAGCACTACCGTCCACGTGGGGCCATTCCATCGTCTACGTCATCCCCTCATTCTCTGGGCACGCGCCCGCGAGAAGGAGGGCAAGCAGCGTTCAGCTTGAAATTTGACCCCTTTCGACGGCGCTTAGCGTTGCAAATTTTGGCAGACGTGATCGTGAACGCCCAGTCTATGCATTGCGCTCGTCAGCTGAAAATCGTCAAAGCCTAGTGAGAAGCCCTTTAATTGCGCCACGCTATCCCCCCTGGTGTCCTTCGGTGTGTTTCGCATCCGTTGGCAATCATCCTGTCGCCCTTGCTGTACACCAGTTGACTGTCGTGCGCATTGCGTGGTCCGTCTTAGGTACATTTATATAGCTTAATGCCAACTTGAATATAGCCTCCCCTGTTCGTTCACCGAACCAGTGTGCTATTTCTATCTCTAAAAGTTAGGCCGCTCTATGGCACTCTCTCTGTGTTCCTTAACCTTTTTTCGAGTGTCCTCGTTATGCCCAAAGCTTTAAGCCCTGCATCTTAGAGCTGCCAGTGAGCAATAATTCTGTGTTTCACTTTACGAGTAGCGGCAGTTTCCCTGTCTGGAGTGTTATCATGTTATTGATAAAAAGTTATTGATAATCAGAATTGTTGAATCAATTGTTGAATTGAGTAATCAGAAGAAATTGTTATTGACAATCAGAATCATCGTCGTAAAAATTTCTTATCTGGTTCTATAAACGATGGCAGTTACATGGCCGATGTTTCCCTGGAAGCAGAGATCCTTTTTGTTGTTGAACATGAAATAAAATTTTTTGCACGCCTTCCTCGAAAACAACTGCGTTAGACGGGTTTTCGGCATTTTGATGACTGCATATAATTAATGCATGCAAACATCTGTCATAACTGCTTTTTTCGAATGTCGATGTCTTCTCGCCATGATGAGTCAGCAAGGTTAACCGAAATTTCGATCAAACGTTCAATTATTCACTGATACGGCAGCGGGCCTTTGCAGCTATGACGGTAAGTGCTTGTTTTCTTTCAAAATAACAGTGTCACCTAATGTCCAATACTGCATACATTCATTCTCTTGAACAACGTAGAAATAAATATAGGCTGAAGGTATTTTTCCAAATAATGCACACGATCAACTTAACATTGATAAGCTCAAATATTTACATGTTCCAGGCAAAAGAAACCCCCCGAACTAACCACGATTGGGTCATATAACCGTACCAAACGAATACTGCACGTTGCGATAATCTTTTTTCCGAGATGTCATTGAAATGTGGAACAAACAACCAAACGCTATTGTTGTTTTAAAAGATGTTACAGACTTCGAAAATGCTGTAGAGGCGCATTTACGAGATTGTTCAATTGAATTTTTTTTGTGCCAAGTCATGTAAGCGACTCCTTGTCCACGGTAGATATTCTGAAAAATGTCAGTGAATTTTGTATTGGTTTTTGAAGTGTTATTCTGAATTGTTATTTAAGGGAATACCTCTTTTCATTGTGAAGTGACTAATATTACGCAACTTTATATAGCTTGTACATTTGTATGTAATTCTATTGTCCTTTCTGTTATGACCCTCCATGAGGGTTGGCAGTATTACTAGATAAATAAATAAATGATTTTGCGAAATGAGACCCGATTATCTCTGTTTATACTTGGAGAAAGGAGAGATGCAGTACAAAATTTCATCGCTTTCTTTGAGAACTTTCATTTTATGCAATGGCGGCTGTTGCAACCGGGCTAAACACACGGATGCTATCCCTAGTCGTGTGAATGTATTGTAGACATACCAAAACAACAGAGAGAAAAGACAGCAAAACATTCATTGCATAATGTACAAGACGCACACAATACAGCTCTCTGTCCCGGTCGTATCCATGCTGACATTCCTTCGTAGTAAAACGACGGCAATGTATTTACGAACGTTCGGCGGTCCTGTGCTGTGCGGTACGTTTAAATACCGTCTTCGAGAGAATCTCTGGTATGTATTCCCATCGAAGGTGCGACGAGTTTTTTTCGCGAAATATTGCAACACTTTTTTAAATCGTAGCAAAGTCATCAGGCGAGCCGCCCAGGAACTCTCGCCGTACGCTGATTCGCCCTATCAACTGTATCTGACACATTCGGCATGAATACGTGGAATATTGAACTACTTTAATCAGGAGTTATTAAGTGCACTGGGCCTTTTCGCGCATTCAGGCGTAAATATTGACTAACCGGTACACCGGTCCTATTATGCAGGTTATAAAAGCGTTTGCTGTCCTTAAGTAACGCGAACGTACTCTGCTGAGTCATCACAAACATGCTTGGTGTGCTGCCGTTCACGAGTTTGTAGGCGAAGCACCAAGGCTACGACGGAGGCCGCACTTGTTGCACGTTCTCCAGTTCGTCAACCCACTTTAGCCGTCCAGGATGGTGTGAGTGCTGCCAACAGCGATTGTTGACTAACAGGGAAAACTAAAGGTCGTGGCTGAGAGGGTATTGCTAAACCTGAAGGTGGCTGTGGTTGGAAACTAGGTGCATCAGAGGGGAGCGACATATTCTGTGGTGATGGAATAGCCGGAGAAGGTGTTGGCTAGGAGGGTCCTGCTAAAGCCTTGGGGATGACAGGGGTTGGCAAACTAGGAGAATTAAATGGAATTAACAAATTTTGGGGTGATGGAACAGCCGTACAAGGTTGTGGCTGAGAGGGTGTTGCTAAACGGGACTGAGGCTACGGTTGGAAAATAGGCGCTTTAAAAGGGATACAGATATTCTGCGGTGATCGAACAGGAGACAAGGTTGTGGCTGGGATAGTGCTGCTAAACGTGAGGGCTACGGGGCTGTAAACTAGGCGCATTAACGGGGGGTCGATATAATCTGTGGCGATGGAACAGCCGGAGATGGTTGTGGCTGTGAGGGTGCTGCTAAACCTGAGGGTGGCAGGGATAGGAAACTAGGCGCATTAAAGGGAAGCGACATATTTTGTGGTAATGGAACAGCCAGAGAAGGTTGTGGCGGTGAGGGTGCTGCTAAACCTGATGGTGGCGAGGATTGGTAACTAGGCGCATTAAAGGGGATCGACATATTCTGTGGTGATGAAACAGCCGAAAAATGTGGTTGTGAGGGTGCTGCTAAACGGGAGAGGGCGGCAGGGCTTGGAGACTAGGCGTATTGACGGGGATCGACATATTCTGTAGTGATGGAACGGCCAGAGAAGGTTGTGGGTGTGAGGGTGCTGCTAAACCTGAGGGTGGCAGGGACTGGAAACTAGGCACAATGACGGGGATCGACATATTCTGTGAAGGTGGAATAGCCGGAGAAGGTTGTGTCTGTGAGGGTGCTGCTAAACCTGAGGGTGGCAAGGATGGGAAACTAGGTGCATTGACGGGGATCGACATATTCTGTGGTGATGGAACAGCTGCAGAAGGTTGTGGCTGTGAGCGTGCTGCTAAACGAGAGGGTGGCAGGGATCGGAAGCTTAGGCGCATTGAAGGGTATTGACATATTCTGTGGTGATGGAACATGCGGAGAAGGGTGTTGGTGTGATGGTGCTGCTAAACGAAAGGGTGGCAGGAATTGGAAACTAGGCGCATTGACGGGATTCGACAGATTTCGTGGTGATGGAACCTGCCGGAGAAGGTTGTGGCTGTGAGGGTGCTGCTAAACCGGAGGGTGGCAGGGATTGAAAACTAGGCACATTGAACGGGGATCGACATATTCTGTGAAGTTGGAATAGCCGGAGAAGGTTGTGGCTGTGAAGGGTGCTGCTAAACCTGAGGGTGGCAAGGATGGGAAACTAGGCGCATTGACTGGGATCGACATATTCTGTGGTGACGGAACAGCCGGAGAAGGTTGTGGCTGTGAGGGTGCTGCTAAACCTGAAGGTGGTAGTGATTGGAAGCTAGGCAAATTAAAGGGGATCGATATATTTTGTGGTGATGGAACAGCCGGAGGAGGTTGCGGCTGTGAGGGTGCTTGCTAAACCTGATGAGGATGGGTGGGATTGGAACTGTGGTGATGAAACAGCCGGAGAAAGGCTGTGGCTGGTTTGTAGAACTAACGCTTTGGTCTTGTATACCAGGCGGCAGCATTGTCCCGGAGTACATAGCTGTTGGAAGTTGCCAATGTGCGCTGCGTGGAACATTGTACATCTGAACACCCGGTGATACTTGCGCCAAAGATCCTACCGGTAGCACGGCATGGGTTTGAGCCAGGTTGTTCACGTTGCCGCCTACAACATAAGGGGCTGACGGTGCTTGCGATGCAGGGGGCAAGAAATATGGAGGTTGGCCGCGTGCTGAAAAGTTGTACAACTGAGCATTCAGAGGTGGTAGTACCTGGGGCGACGCTGGCATGTAATGCGGTGATGGAAACATGACAGGCGTGGGTACCTCTCGCATTCGAGCACCTGGCAAGCCCTTGGAACACGAAAGATGAAGACGCTATTGTTGATGTTTGTGGCTGGTTAGGCGTAGGCGCACCATGCATCTCAACAGCCGATGGCACATGATGTCTCAGGGATGGAGTGGGTATCATAGAAGGTGGCAGTTGGCAGTTTGAGGGACAGCCTTGAAACCGCGCGCGAAATATCGCCTGCGCTGCAGAGGACGAAGGCAGACTAAAATCAGGCAGTTGGGTGGCTTCTAGGAGGCCGTGCATAGGCCAACCTGACGGCATATATGCTGAGTTTGGCGACCACGTGAATACGGGTAGTGGTTGTTGGACGCTCGGAGGTATTTCACACATCTGCATTGGCCCATGGTACTGGTGTCAGAGATGGGGGTGGCGTAGCCCCAGACGGCAGATGCTGTGCCAGTGGCGAACGGCTGGACTGTCAGCGGCGTTTGAGATAGGGTGGTGGGCGGTTGCAGCTGTGAGTCTGGTGCGACGCCGGATATCTGCATTACCGAAGATGCTGGTGACGCAGCGCACGGGGATGCAACCGAGAACCCTTGCGGCTGTTCGCACAATCCAGGTCGTGTCTGTGCGAAGGGCAAGAATCCAATTGCCCCTGCACGTTCGGCCAATCCGGTGTTGGAGGCGCCGGAAATTTGCAACCCAAGTTGAGAATGGCACTTGATACACGTTAGTGATACACTCACTGGCATAACTGCGGCGTCTTCTGAAACCGACCGCATTGTCACGTCAGGATCGGAGAGTGACACCATTGTGACGCCGGGCTCAGCCAAGGTTTCGATGTGAATCTGCGGCTCATTAACGGAGGCGATTACCACATCTTCATATCCTACTGCAACTACGGAAATCGCAGGCTCTGTTGAATAAACCATTGCCACGGATGCGTCAGACTCCGTGACGGCTTCTGTCGCACTCGCTACGTATGGCGTGTCTCTACTGGCAACATTGTTTAACGTCCCGCCTTTGGCTCCTGAGGTTAAGTCGGCTGCACTTAGGGAGCATACCTCATCGCTGCTGCGCTGCGTCATACTTTTGAAGCCTGCGGTTGAGGTGGTCGCGCATTTGTAACACGCCTGCTCTCTGTAGTCTTGTGTTCCGCATTTGCCTCCCGCAGTTGAGTCGGCTCCACATTTGGGACACGCCTCCTCTCTGTTGTGTTCTTTCCCGCCTTTGCTTCCTGCTGCTGAAGGGGTTGCACTTATGCAGCACGCCTCGTCTCTGTCGGTGGTTGTACCACTTTTGCCTCCTTCGGTCGGGTTGGGGTCACATTTCGAAGATCCCTCCTTTGTGTTGTCCTGACTGCATCTTTTGCCTTCAGTGGTTGATAGCGCTGCACATTTTGAACACGCCTTATCTCGGTTGTCTTGCGTGCCACTTTTACCTGCTGCTGTTCTAGTGATTGAGTTCCTGGAAGACGCTTCGTCTCGGCTGTCCTGCACGCGTCCTGCGCTGGAGGGGGGGCTGCAGATTTGGGACACGGCTCCTCTCGGTTGTTCAGCGTGCCATCTTTGCATCCTGTGGTTGAGACGGCTGCACATTCAGAACACACCTCTGCTCGGTTGTCCTGCGCGCCACCTTTGTCTCCTGCTGTTGAGTCGATTGTAGATGTGGAACGCGCCTCCTCTTTGTTCTCTTGTGTCGCGTCTCTGCCTCCTGCGGTTGTGTCGGCTACTGCAAATTCCGCACACGCGTTCTCACAATTGATTGCGTTAGACGCAATAGCGGCAGAACTGCTGTAGAATGTTTTGATTACTGAAACTGTTGTGTGCAATTTTTGGTCCATTGTCCGCGGTGTCTGTCATCTGAATGCTCTGGTCGTCTGCATCAGTGTTCACCACCCTTGACTTACTCGCCGACGGTTCGGTCTTGGTGTCGGGCCCGTGCGCTTGCTTATTATCCGCTGCGCTTTCTGCATTCGGCGTCATGAGGAGGCCCCAACCTCCGCGACGTCGATGTCGCCTAAGCCTCATCGTGATACCTTTTCTTCACAATTTCGATGCCTGAAGGAAAGCTGCCTTGCGTGTCGCCGCAGCCACCACTTGAGTTTTTCGGGTATGGTAACTGCTCTATCGCCGCAATATGCACCGGGGTGTCTGCAAAACAAAACATGTTACGTAAATAGTAAACTTTCGCGTCGCCCCAATAGCTGTCGTACAGACTATACAGTCATTGTTGTACCAGACTGCGTGAGGTATCGATGCACTTGCAAAGTCATATGTATGTTCGCAAGATTGCGGGAAGTCACATTGTTGAGAAGTATTTGGCCATGTGTCAAACTTCAGCGAAGCGTGATCTTAATGTTTTCTGGTTACCTCTCTGCTTACCTCCGGTATTTTATTATTGTCCGGGAAGTGGTGTGTGGTCCTAATTTCTAACGATAATTTCCAATACAGACAGTAACATGAGCTGCAGTCGAATGAAAAGTTGGGCAAGTTGAAATGCTTGCACGATTGATGACATAGAAGCACAGGACGAGCGCTCGTCCTGTGCTTATATGTTCCTTCGTCTTCGTATTTCGCGCTGCATCAATCATGCAAACATGAGCTTCGCTGCTTTATAAACAGCAAGATACGCGTTGTTAAATAAGGTGCACTAGTTCTAAATGACATAATATGAATACTGCCAGTGACATTTGATAGTCGATGGCAAGAGTTGTTTCTACATCTATAAATTTCCGACAACGCAACACACGTGTAACATTACTGATCCGCTTAAGAACGATAATTTTATATACACACAAATGGCCAGTCCACAAAGTGCAAACAGAGGCTATTATGTCGGCAAATCACACTGTTCACTCACAAAAAACGGCGTGTCGCTCTGAGTGAACGGCGTTTCTTTTGATGATAGACGCAAGTGATCTCATTGTAGAAGGACTTATTGTGATGTTATTTTCGGGTTCAGGATTCACTCCAGAAAGAATCAGACAGCACACAGGTGAACGAGCACACGTTGGACTTATTTACACATGCTGACGGAGTTAAGGACTAGAAAAACACGGTCACATTTGATATCCTGTCCGCTACGCGCGAAAGTCAAATATTGTCATACGGTTTGGTGTAGCCGACGAGGTCGCCGGGTCGAAGGCGTCGAGCGTCCGATGCCGTAGCTCGGTGGGCGCTGTGGGCGCTGTGGAGTCGCGGTCGTTGAACCAGGAGTTCGGCCACGGGAACTGCTTCCGGCCGACGTAGTCGGCCTCCTCGTGCTCGCGGCCCGAATCCCCAGTACGCCCGTCGGCATACAGCAGCGAGGCTTGGCCCGGCCTGGTGCCCGGTCCCTTGCCCGATCTTCTCCTGGCGGAACAGGCAGGAGTGCTTCCGTAACGCTGAGTTGACAGGACGTAGAGCTGCGGGTTCTCCCATGGACCTGACGCCCAGCGAAGGAGACAGCCTTGGAACCCGATCCTCGCGCACAGCTCACGCACTGGCCCGCCCTCTCGAGCCACGGCATCGGACGCTCGACGCCTTCGACCCGGCGACCTCGTCGGCTACATCAAACCGTATGACAATGTTTGACTTTCGCGCGTAGCGGACAGGATAGCAAGTGTGACCGTGTTCTTCTAGTCGTTAACTCCTTTTGCATGTGTAAATAAGTCCAACGTGTGCTCGTTCACCTGTGTGCTGTCTGGTTCTTTCTGGAGCGAATCCTGAACCCGAAAATAACATCACACTCATATACCTCAGAATGAGGATGTTTGCCCATTATGATTTTTATACTGTCAAGACGTCAAGACTACCAGTATTCGCCTGGAGATCTTTGAGTGGCGCCCTCTCGCGTGTGACGTCAGGGAGATGACTCGGATGCAGCTCTTTGCGCGCGCGCTCGCTACGTGAAGGCTGCTCGACGCTGCCGGCCTGTATATCGTGCTCGAGTTCTTGAAACATTAGTGGGCAAGTTCATACAGCAATTTGTACTGAAGCAAAATTCCCGGCGAAATCGAGCGGAGTTATCGTCAGGAGCACGTTCTGTGTCGATTGCTACTGATGCCATCTGCTAGCCATCAATCTGTACATCTGCTTCTATGGCGAATATTTCTTTTCGCAACTGTTCTATGGCTGTAGCGCACTCAAAATGACTTTCCTGCCTGTTTTCGATCACTGACTTCACCGTTCGGGCTTCGGTTTTCATGTCTGCGTTAAAACGCAATAAATGTATACCGCGTGCTGCGCGTGTTCGGTTGCCAACCCTGCTCTTTCGGTTCAATTCCTCTATTCGGAGTTTTAAGCGCACGACAAACGACGTGTGATGTCATTCAAATAAATTAAATGGCGTTACTAGTAACAACGCTTGATTAAATCCACATTTTTAACAGCTGCTGTCCGAGCACGTCGTAAGTAAATTACTTTAAATTTAAACACGAAATAAGCAAGGCGAGTCAAAAGGGGATACACGACGGCGACATGAAATATTGGTAGGTTGTCCGTAGTTGTTTTCTTTCTTTTTTTCTGCAACATATTTTAATCCTTACGTTAAATCGACGTTTGTTCACACGTTCACGGTGTTCTGAAAGGATGCTGAACATAATTAGTGTACTCATACTAACGTAGATAAATACAAAGCTTTCGCATCGAAAGTCGTAAGATGTATTTGCAATTTACCTAAGTTGATCGAAGGCGAAAGGCATCTTTTTCTTTAGTCGATGTATCGTTCCTTCGCCGCCCCCGTCCGAATGCTTTCTGGCCGTAACGTGATTTTGCTCTGCCTTTAGGATCGGAGGCATTCCAAGCCTTCTACACGTCACTTGGTTTTGCATCGCCTCCGAGATCGGCCCACCAATCACGGAGGCAATGCAAAGCGATGATGTCATGTGATGATGTCATCATGTGACGTGACGTTATGACGTCACAAATTTTGGTGGTCTGGGATGTCACGATGACGTCTTCATGTGACGAATTTCCGCATCACTCGTGTTGACGCTGGCGACGCGGTACGCCGACGGTCAATTTTCGCGTTTGATGAGGAATCTAAGGCCCTTACAATATTCAGTCTTGTTACAGCCCGCTAAAGCCCGCTGATGAGTGCCGATGCGACAGCATCGGCACTCATCAGAGAACACTCTTTCATTTTATGCCGGAACGAGACAGTTTTCGTGGCGTGCGCTTGCAGGCACAGACAAAACGGCTTCGTGTACGAGCTTCAAAGCTGCAGATCGATCGCGGCTACTCGGACATGCCTGTGCTGCTGTTGACAGCCTTACTGGGTTGATTACATTGCGATAACAATTTACTGTTAGACAGCTACTCATGCGCGTAATCCTCAGCGAACGGACCAGAAATCTGTCTCGAAGGGAGGGGGGGAGGACACACATTTGATCCGACGTGGGGTCTGGGGTCCGGGCAGGTAAGTGTGGTCGAGTGTCATTTCGTGCTCTGTTTTCTATGGTACAAAAAATTTTGGGAAGGGGGGGGGGGCACGGGCCCGGTATGCCACCAATGGGCACGCCATTGACTGGAGCGTGTTCGTAGTTTGTTTTCGATTGGGGAGTTTTAACAAGGTAGAGCTTGGTGGGATGCTGTGCGCGTGTATTGTCTTACTACGCGTATATTTCAAGCATTTCATGTGCCATCACAGCCAATAAATACAGAGGGGCGGCCCGGGTAGCCTTACCGAACCCCCCTTGCTTTTTTTTATTTATACCCCAAGAAGAGAACATATCAGGTTCTCACAGAAGCTGATCGCTCCTCGGAAAAAGCCCCTCATCCACCACTATCAATTAACAAAAAAATTACACCATCTCCCACTAAAGGGAACCAAGCAGCGCTGGTGTTCACTTGTATTTCCATTTGTATGTTTCCGTGTATGTTTGATTTGTGTGTGGAGTTGTGTATCAGCGGTGCTGCTTACGCTGCTGTCACAGCTTACGTTACTGATGCCGCTACAACTGGCGCCAACGTTGACATTCATAGCGCCGTTGCGAAGGAGAGTGCAACGGAGCGAGCGCGCGCCGCATTCAATACGAGCGCACGCCGCATTATATACGAGCGCACAGCTGCGCCGGAGAGAGAAAAGGGAGAGGAGAAACGAAGCGGAGGCAGCACTCACGCCACCTCTTCCACCCCACTTCCTCCCACCTCCTCGCGCTCACGCGAGGAGAGGGGGGGAGAGTTGGCGCATGCGCAGTGGGGGAGCGGACGGTCGCCAAGGGACGGACACAGCCCCGAGCAAAAGCTGCTTCGCATCTAAAAATTAACAGAAACTTGTGTGTGGCACTTTTCGTATGAAAATATGAACAAAGGCTGTTCCGGCAGATGTGTCACGTTAGACCGTGGGTGCGCTGCCGTTGGTTACACGCTGAGGTATAGTTTCGCAAGCGTTCAGTCGGCGACGCTAAACTGTCTTCCTGGAACGGGTTGAAATCGCAAGGTAACAGTAGGCCCAGAAAGCGACGATGGGAACGCGAATATTGTTGGCGTATCGTAATATTTATGAGCATACGTCGTACGGATATTCAATAAAACACCAACTAATCAGCACCTACTTCTTGGAGCAACTAGCACTTTTCATGTTCACTTTTCACGTGCGTGCGAGGCGGAAAATTTTTAGTTTTTTTACTTTTTTAATCGTGCGATAATTATATACATAACATATACGACCGTGACTACAGCACCAAAATATTTTTTGTTTCAAAAATATAAAAAGAGGACAAAGTTTTATTTAATATTAAATGCCCTATACATCAGGTCGACGTAGACTGTCCCTTATGAAATATACTTTGAAATGGATCAGCAGTAGAGGTGTGCACGGGCTCCGGGTAGCCCGAAAGCCCGAGCCGGCCCGGCCCGCGGGCCGGGTTCGGGTATGCGGAGGTCTTCCCCTCTCGGGCCCGGGCCGGGCTCGGGCTACTCATCTCGGGCATCGGGTGGGCCGGGCCAGGTGCAAAGCGCGCATCAAACCAAAAATATAGACGTTGTGCCGGAATTGGTTTCTAGCACTTACCCACTGATCGCTTTTGTGATTATTTATCCCCTGCAATCATCCTTCTGACCTGCATGAGAGATACTAAACTTTTGGAGGAAGAAGGAGTCTAATTATTCCAAGGTTGTTATGCTTGCGAAAAAAATATTCGCGATTCCGGCTATCAGTGCGAGCAGCGGACGGAACTTCAGTTCGACGGGATATGTGATGCAGGAGCGCCGCACTTCACTGATGTCCGAATCACTGCACACCTTGGTATTTTTACACAATTTGTAATCTTTGTATACAAACTAACGTGTCGTTTGCATATGTTTAACATTGATATGTTGAATAAAATGCCACATGATAAAGAAGTGATATCTTGTCTCCGCAGCAAACTTTCATGGTGTCGGGCCGGACCGGGCCCGGGTTTGTGTTTTTGTACGTCGGGCCGGGCCGGACGGGCTCGAAGCCCTTTATGGTCGGGCTCGGGCGGGCCTTCAAAGCAGTCAGTGGGCCCGGGCCGGGCTCGGGCTTGAAAATTAGGCCCGTGCACAGCTCTAATCAGCAGCACTTTTTTTACCGTCATCGCTGTGCCTCTCCGTGTCGCGCGCTAAAGCCTCCTACCGACCATCCTTCACTACCCTCATGATATTCAGATAGCTACCAACTCTTCATTCGCTACACTTAAAACACAGACAAAACTTATAACCTAGCGCATGGCTTCATTCTCAACGACGACCAGCTTACGCGTGACTCGGTGACAAGCTTGTACTTTCTTCTCGTTGTGAAGCAGTTCTTTACACGTAATCACTGTCAAGTTATAACTAGGAAATGCCGGTAACGTGTACAGGCCCTTACACACTCCCCCTGACGTATTTTGTGCCCCGAATACCTACTATCAAAGCAGATACAAGCAAGAAGCTATAGCAGCGACAGCATTATGATTAGGACACAAGCCTCCAACATGGCGCCGAATCGGTAGCTTCGCCAAACCTCCGACAGATGGCAGCAATTTTGCATAAGGTCTATAGGCATCGGGCAGACGGCAGCGAAGGCGGCTACCGGTGTCGCTGCAAAATATTGTGGCGTGTCACCGCGCAGTTTTCATGGTATGTCTGGTATTGTGCCTAGTGAGCTGTGCCTGAAGATTGGAAAGCATGCCACGTACCTGCTGCGTACCTGGGTGTCGATTCGGTTACAAGAGAAATGACGAAAAAGTGCCGATGTTCTGGCTGCCTAGAGACAGCGAACAGTGGGGAAAGTGGAAGCGCGCTATATTGAGACAAGAAACTGGTGGTTTCACTTTTGCTTCCCCGCATGTGCGTGTGTGCGAAAAGCAATTCGATGAGAAAGACATCGATCGCGTGGACCAGTGGCTAGTCGGTGGTGTTGTTGTGAAGTCGCCGCGCGACGTTCCTAAACATCTGCCGGACGCTGTGCCGAGCGTTTTCCACGGCCTCCCGCCGTATTTGTCTAGTGCAAAAAGGTCCAGAGCTCGTTCGCCTACCAAGCGTCGCCGGGAACCATCAGCTGAGCTGGAGACCGTCGCGGCTGCACCGACACTGTGCGCGAGCTCCTCTGACACAGCTTCCATAGTAAATGACGCAGTTAATATTGACCCCTTCCTCCTCGTTGGATGCCCGTAATACAGAAGTTCGCTGAGTGAAATGCTCGCCGTTTTCTTTTATACAGGCACTGAGATGACCAAAAGTGCAGAGGATGTATGCCAAGCAGACAGGCTATACGCATCTCCTCAGAACTTCAAAAATTGAAAGCAGACAACCGTTGCTTGGAAAGGACTCTTCAGCGGTTATTTACGAGTGCCTCCGTCATGCAAGTGAGTGATTTGTTTAAAGCGTATAATATACACACAAGGTATGCGCTGTGCATGTGTTCAAAAGCAAACGTCTGCACTAAATAAAAATATTTGATTGCGAATGCTGGCATCGTTTGGGTTTAAATTTGGTGGAGCAATAAGCAATTCCTAAACGTCGTGCGAAACAAGCCTGGTTCGGACACGCTATTTGCATATGTAATCAACAGCTCGTGGAGACCAAGACGCTTACGAATGCCGGAAACAAAGAAAAATAATTTAGTGGAAGTCGCAAGTGAAGACCGCAATAAACTCACAGGGTCCCTTTTAGAGCTGTGCACGGGCCTAATTTTCAAGCCCGAGCCCGGCCCGGGCCCACTGACTGCGTCGAAGGCCCGCCCGAGCCCGACCCTAAAGGGCTTCGAGCCCGTCCGGCCCGGCCCAACGTACAAAAATACAAACCCGGGCCCGGTCCGGCCCGACACCATGAAAGTTTGCTGCGGAGACAAGATATAACTTTTTTATCATGTGGCATTTTATTCAACATATCAAAGTTAAACATATGCAAACGACACATGTTAGTTTGTATACAAAGATTACAAACTGTGTAAAAATAACAAGCTGTGCAGTGATTCGGACATCAGTGAAGTGCGGCGCTCCTGCATCACATATCCCGTCGAACTGAAGTTCCGTCCGCTGCTCGCACTGGTAGCCGGTATCGCGAATATTTTTTTCGCAAGCATAGCAAGCTTAGAATAACTAGACTCCTTGTTCTTCCAGAAATTTTGTATCTCTGATGCAGGTGAGAAGGAGGATTGCATGGATAAATAATCACAAAGGTGATCTGCAGTGGGTTCATTGTTAAAGAAAACAATTCCGGCACAACGTCTATATAATTGGTTTGATGCGGGCTTTGCACCTGGCCCGGCCCACCCGAAGCCCGAGATGTGAATAGCCTGAGCCCGGCCCGGGCCCGATATGGGAAGACCTCCGCATACCCGAACCCGGCCCGCGGGCCGGGCCGGGCTCGGGCTTTCGGGCTACCCGGAGCCCGTGCACACCTCTAGTCCCTTTTGCATTTGCCTAAGACGACTCGTAGGCGAAAGCCATCTTATTTTATTGCGATAGCAACTATAAGTACACTCTCGGCTGATTTTTGCCGTCGCCGTCATGCCCCGGATATGTATATGTATGTATATATGTAAAAAAGGGCAGAAAGAAAAACAAAACACAAGAAAAAAATTCGAAGGCACCCCGACCGGGAATTCGTACCAGTGAACCCTCGCACCGCAGCGCGGTGCGTTAGACTACTCAGCCACTGCTCATGCATGAGCCGGCATAATAATGGCAAGCTATTTATGCACAACATTTACCCCAGGCGATATGCAGAATTCGGAGGACCTTTAGCGTGTTTTCTATCACGCAACGCTCCTACATTTTCTTTCTTTTGAAAACTGCCCTTGAGACGCGCACGAAAAAGGGGCCCCCTTACTGCACCCAGTCGTGATGTGGAAAGAAAAATCCACACATCTCCACGACGTGAATGATGACGAGTGGGCGAAGCTAGGTCCAAAAGTCCATAATGTCTACGTTGAAGTCGCCGACTAGTATCAAGGGTCTGTGCTTGTAGGTGTTTTATATTGTTCCGTCACAATTATGATTGCTGTTCGTCTATTGTATACCTTTTTTATTCACATACACACATATGTGTCGCCTATAGCAACAGTTTTTTAACCACCGTAGCAGCGGACAGTGAGCGTCGACGACAAAGCTAGGTCCCGAAGTCCATAATGCGTACGTTGAATTCGCCGACTAGTATAAAGGGTATGTGGTTCTAGGTGTTTTATATTGTCCCGTTTTGTTTGTTTTTCTTTTAACATTTTGTTAACGGCGTGGGTATTTTTTTTCACAGCTGTGTAGCAGGTGTTGTGATACGAGTGTGGACGCCGGTACGTCGACGGATGCCGGACAAGCCTAGACCCTAAGGGAGCTTCGCCCATAGGCGTATCTACCGGGGGTGCAAAGGGAGCGCTAGCCCCACCACTGAGAAAAATCAGGGGGGGGCGGAGCCCCCCACTTTCGACAGTGGTCACATTCACCTGGGCAAAGGGAAATCAAGAACTGAGACGAATTTTTCATTCACGTAATTATATGAAAATTACACCATCTCCCGCTAAAGGGAACCATGTG
Source organism: Rhipicephalus appendiculatus (assembly GCA_030522465.1). Classification (NCBI taxonomy): domain Eukaryota; kingdom Metazoa; phylum Arthropoda; class Arachnida; order Ixodida; family Ixodidae; genus Rhipicephalus; species Rhipicephalus appendiculatus. The sequence goes on along the minus strand of JALIZH010005313.1, from coordinate 5,239 downwards.
TAGATGTGAAGCAGCGGGCGCTAACGCTTACACTGGCGGTGGCGTTGACGCTGGCGCTGTCGCCGCGTTGCGCAGGAGAGAAAACTGAGGAGGCGCAAAAGCACGCAGTGATGGAGCGGTGTTTCCTACTGGAACATGCCAATCGCTGCTAATGGGCAATGAGAGACAGAAGACTCCGACTGGACACAGAGACCCGCAGTCGGCTTTTAGTTAACGCGCACGCTGCGAATTTTTATTGTTTAACAACGCACAGGAGAAATCTCCCACCGGCACCACCTTGGAGGTCAAGATCCACTGCCATATATACGGGATGGACAGTGAACGGTTGTGCAGCGCGAGCAGTCGGTTTTTTCAACCAAGAAACTCGCTAGCAGACGCTGCCTGCGTCGGCGTCGCGAGGCGAGAGAGGGGGGTAGCGTAGGAGAGGAGAGAGAGGGGGGGACGCGCATGCGCAGTGGGGGGTGTGGACGCTGTGGGCAGGGATGCCTAGAGGAGAGAGGGGGGAGCGTATTAGAGGAGAGAGAGGGGGGGGACGCGCATGCGCAGTGGGAGCGCGGGGGAGGGATGCCTAGAGGAGAGAGGGGGGGAGCGTAGGAGGGGAGTGAGGAGGGGGAGGCGCATGCGCAGTGAGGGTGTGGTTGCCGCGTGGAGGGATGCCTAGAGGAGAGAGAGGGGGGGAGAGGAGGTTTTTTATTTTTTTTTGAAAGGGTTTGCGCATGCGCAGTAAGTGAGGCCTCGAGGCACACCCCCCCACCACCACCCCCACCACCACCGGATTAAGCTTCGCTATAAGATGCTTCACATCTAATAAAAATTGTCGTACGCTTCTGCTGTGAAGATAGTCCTCCGTTTCTCACGACCACGCACTGTAGGGTCTCTGCGGTGCAGGCCGTTTAGCGGCGCTTACGCGCCTTGCTCTCCAGCAATGCAGAGGAGGATACCGCTGAACAGGGGCTCTATAATGTTAGAACACTCTGTCCTGATTTTGTTCTGCTCTGCCTAGCCTGAAAGTTAAATCATCAACGACGCAAATATGGGTAGGAGCCAGTAAACGTTTTATGGACCGATCGAACCTCTTCTTGTTTAAGCAAACCCATCTTTAATCGAAAACGAACAGCATCAGCGCTGCTCTATATCCAAGATGCTATGAGTCGCGAGTGTACAGCAGTGCTACGACGAACTGGGAGAGCTAAAATGATACCCTGCAAAGGTGTGGCTACTTGGGCTGCTTGGTATTGCGTTCTAAAAGGAGTGCGTAAGTGTTCCGTCTAATCACTTGTACAATGAATACAAGAATCTTTTTTAGCTGAAATGTGATTACAGGATGTGAATAAGACGTTTTGCACATGCGCCGTCTCTTTTCCTTTCTCTGTGTGTCATCTCCTCGCCCTCATGATTTTATATATATTCGCGCCATCTGAGCAATAAACTGGTTGTAAGTGTGCGCTCTGTCCTATCTGACTTCTTTTCTGAAACTTGCTGCGAACAAAGAAAGTATATTCCTCTTAAAAGATATCCTCTTTAGTCTCTGATTAACCTGCTTCGCCTTGCTTATGATGTTCCATTGCTTGTCAGCCTGCCGAGCTCACGAGGCGACGAATAAAGCAGTGAACTCCAGCCCATAAGAAATCCCAGCTTTCAAGGCTTACAGCAGCTTGATCTACTGGATTAGGCACATGTTCAAGGTCCGCGGTTTTCTGGTCTAGCCGGGCTAGTTGGTCTTGATTCATCTTGAATTGACTTGTACAGCGCAAAATACAACCCGGACAGTAGAGAAGCACACACGCACAGCGCTGATTATTTCTCTCTCTCCCCCTCTCTCAACAAGGACAAGATCACACAGTTGTATGCCCACACAAACAGCTCAACATTGTCACACTTCGCTATTGAAAATATTTATTATGCTCAGACAAATCCATGTCGCCAGCTGCTCCAAGTAGCCGCTGCCAAGGTGATCGGCAGGCAGCCTTCTTGAATTACGTTCTGAAGGAGACACCTTCCGACTATTCCAAAAAAAGTTTAGGTATTGTTCAGCATAGTGATTGGCTGTTTAGTGTGCAGACGTCATTTCAACGCCGTGAGATTTCACAGATTTGTGACGTCGCGTAGTCGCGTAGCAAGCAAGCTATTTTATGGCACGCCGAAAGTTTTGACGAACGGCGAATAACCGATGGCCAACAACATGCCGCTATGAAAGTAGTCTATTCTCTTATTTTTTACGCAGTCGTGCATAAGTGGCGATTAAGCCATACATCATTTTGGCGCCATTTATAGAATCGCGTTACGAGCAGGCGCTCAGTGCACGATATAGAAAATTTCGACCAAATAATAAACAGCTAACGACCAATGCAGATGGAAACAGTGCGGAGTAGTTTAACGTGATAATCGCCTAAATTTTTTCAAAGAAAATTTGTGATTACACCGTCTGCATAAGTGTATTTACTTGAAGGGGCCGCAGGACCCTCGATGCAATGTTGCAAAAACAAAAACGGTGAGTATTAAGCATGTACTACGTCTCTAATACCACAAAATCTCCCTTAAAAAGAACAAAAAACAACTTGTCACAAGTTAAAAACAATAGTAATACAATAATAGTAATAATATTAATAACAAAGCGCTAGAAACACTACTTTGACTAGTAGGAAAACACTACAAAACCTGAGCATGGGCAAGAAAGTGAAACTTAAATTACGGTAAAGAAAAAGCGCAGTCATTGCTACCTACATGAGAAGAACGCAATTATTAGTGAGCAGCTTTTACACATCAACGAAATTTTGTTGTATGATACAAATCTATACTACTGGCCGCCATCTACATAACTTTATGCATGCATAAAGTGGTTAATGCAAAAAGTGCTTAATGTTTGAAAACTTAGCTTGTGACGCTATTAGATGCATAAATGAGAATAGCGAATTTTGAGTGCTCGTTTCTTTGTTTCACACAACCTTATCAAAACCAGCATATAATGAAGCCAAGGAAGGTGTAGAGGACGTTAATTGTCTATTTTTTTAAGCATATTGTTGTAATTGTGATACACATGTGAAGACATACTGTACCTTCAGGCAGTATACGAGGGCTTATTGGTTCGTTAAAGGATCACGTGCTACGTGACACCAGATGGAAAAAGAAAGAGTGTTCCACATTCGCTGTCATGTCTTCGAGCGGCGCTGATTAACACTCCGAAGTTCGCATGCACATATATATATACCTGATAAAGTGGACGAGGAGACGACCACCACCGCAGCTCAATTGGTAGAGCATCAAGTGCGTTATTCGAAGGTTGCAGGTTTGGTCCCTGCCGGTGGCAAGTTATCTTTTCGTCCACTTTTCTTTCTTCACATTTACATTACAATTACTTCTAATAACACCCCCTATACTTTCCTTGGCATCATTGTCTGTTAGTTCTGATTAAAATTGTGTTTAACAAAGCAAACGAGCCCTTAAATTTACATCTCTTTCCTTCATTCATAGCGAGGGTCTCGTTCTGGCAGACTTGATGCCTTCAGATGGTATGCGAGGGATATTAGTCAGCTGCCAGCTCGCAATAAGATCACGTGCTACGTGACGCCAACTGGCAAAAAGAGTGTTCCACACTCGCCGCGGTGGCAACAGGCGGCGCTGACTGACGTTCGCACGTTTAAATGCACATATCTACCGTATAAAGAGGACGGAGGGATGACCGCCAGCGTAGCTCAGTGGTAGAGCATCGGACGCGTTATTCGAAGGTCGCAGGTTCGGTCGCTGCCGGTGGCAAGTTATCTTTTCGTCCACTTTTCTTTCTTCACATTACATTACAATTACCTCTAAGAACATCCCCTATACTTTCCTTGGCATCATTGTCTGTTAGTTCTCATTAATAAGGCAGAGCATGTCATTCGAAAAGCAAGCTGAGCCCCACAAGTGCTAAATTTCTGGAATGGAAGGCAGACCATAAACTATACCGGTAGTGCTGGTGGTATGGATGCAGTAGGGCTCTACTGGATGTTGGAGCGTGCAGAAAGAAGTCGTGGTTTAAAATATGTGGACTTCCATGGAGATGGCGACACCAAGAGCCATGCCGCCATAAGGAAATATATGGCCCAAATAGCTTGCGCAAACTTGAGTGTATCGGGTACGTCCAGAAGCGTGTAGGATGCCGCTTACGAAAGCTGAAAAAGACTGTTGCGGACTTAGAGGCAAAGGAGAGTTAACGGATGTTCCAATCGACAGGCTGCAAGAACTATAATGGTCTTGCCATCAGAGCGAATGTGTGATACTTGCAGGCAGTGAAGCAAGCCACGTTAGCAAGCCTGTTCCATTGCAGTTCTACAGATGAAACTCCAAGGCATGGTTTGCGTCCTCTTGGCCCTGAGAGTTGGTGCGGTTTTAACCGATGGAATGCACTGGGAAGTGGATGCTACAAGCACAAGGGAGGCCTTTCTAATGAGGTGCTTAAGAAAGTGAAGACTGTGTATGCTGAGCTTTGTACGGATGAGCTCTTGCAGAAGTGGCTGCAAGGAAAACCCAAAATGCCAATGAGAGCTTTAACGGTATGATTTGGCAGCGGGTTCCCAAAGATGTCCACGTGAGCCTGCCCATCTTACTTTTTGGTTTATAAGATGCTATGTGCCACTTCAGTGATGGTAACAGAAGTATAGCAGATATTTTGAGAGAAGCAGGCATCGAACCTGGTCTCCACACTATCGTAGCATGCTACACTAGGGACCAATACCATATAAAGAAAGCCCAGCGTCAGTCGACTGGCGAGGCAAAACAACACCGGAAGAAAAGACGGGCAGCAACAAAAGCCAAAAGAGAGCTGGTCGCATCTAAGGAGGGCCCTAGCTATGATCGTGATGGATTATCACTATGTAGGGCAGGGGTCTGAAACACGCGGCCCGCGAGGCTCTCGGTTGCGGCCCGCGGCCCTCACACGACTGTCCTCGCACCACATTTTTTTTAATTTTCTCATCAAGTATGTTCGTGAGCTACCGACATGAGTGGTCTAAAGCATTGTCTCCGTGAGGCATCCCATGTGTTCACCTCGTTTTGAAACATATCCGTGAAACAAAAATTATATTTAACAATCGGCGTCCAAATTTGAGTAATTTTGGAGAACGGTATCGACATGTTGGAATTCTGGCGCCAAATATCTTTTAGAAATGACCTGAATGTGAGATATGGAACAGTTTTTTTCAAATGGCAGCGTTTCAGGCGAATTGTGCCTCCCCCCCCCGCGCGCTCTGACCTCCTGCACAGC
>JALIZH010005308.1:0-10033 GCA_030522465.1 Rhipicephalus appendiculatus | reverse complement strand
GCCACGCGAGAGTCAGCGAGATTGCATTCCAGAGCCAGTTCAATCCGTTTGGACGCCAACGCATCAGCGATGTTTTCGTCAGCTGTGGCTGTGCCGTCTTCTTTACTTCGTGTCACTTTCCCTCACTCGCCGACTTGAAGCAAGGACGAATGTCTGTCAATGTTTCCGGAAAGCGCTTTCGCGGCTTGCCCTGCGCATACAAACGTGAAGCCACCGCGCACATGGGAAGCACGTTGAGCACCGGAGGCAGCCATCTTGGAATATGCGGGCAGTCGACGCACGCGTGAGGGAGGGCGCGCGCCTCGACACCCCCTCGCTAGAGGGAAAGGTACCACGCTCCACGCTTCGCTTAGGTTGCTTGTAAGCGGAGCCTGGGCCACGCTCCGCTAGCCCGCTTACGGCTAAGCGGAGAGCGCATGCGCACTCGTGCCCCCCGCTTTGTTAACTGCTGAGCGGAGCGTAAAAACGCCAAAGTAAAACGCTCTATTTATACAGTGACAGTATATCGATAAAACCGAGGGAACAGGATCTAAAGATACAGCACAGAGCACGCACGTGTCATTAGTAATCACAAGAATCTGCACACGCTTACGTCAAAACGAATACTCCAGATACTTCTTTTTCCTTAGCCGACAAGGCTAAAGAAGGCACACTCACACATTTTTCTTTCATCTTGTCTATTTCATCGGCTTCAATTATTTCGCGCGTAGTTCTGCAGCGGGCCCTATATAAAATTCGGGTGTCTTCAAACATTAGGACGCAACCACACCTTTGACAGTGAATACCCAAATGACCAGATGCAGCTTTTTTCTACATTGTACAGGTTTTTCGTAAGCCTTTGGTTAATGCACCTTCGAGTTTGGCCTATGTACACGCGTTCACATTTGAAAGGAATACAGTACAAAACGCCTTGACTGCAATTAACTAATTTTTCCCAGTGCATGATCATACAATCCCGCTTCCCGCTACTTTCCACATTACCTTTTTGCACATCCCTTGTAATCGTTCGGGAGCAGAAAACACCACGTCCGCACCGCAATTTCTCGTTATTCTTCTCAAATTATGCGTAATAGCGTGTACGTAAGGCACCACAACAAACTTGGTTGCTTTAGTGGCGGCTCTCTGCTCACTGGCATTTGATGATAGGTCTACCCTTATGGTGCATTCAGACGACGGACCGAATCCGGATTTGTCGTGGACGCGGACGGCTAATCCGTGGATTATCCGCCTGCAAGCGCATCCCCACGACGGACGGTGCCCAAGGAAAAAACAGCCGGATTATTCTCGGCCGCAGCCTCTCCGCTGACCCTGCAGCCGCTGCCAGCAGACCGGTTTGAGAGTATTCAACATGGCGGCCTACAGAACGCGAAGCGCGCCGTGCTTTTTGAGTGTTTTGACTGGCTTTGACAAGCATCGAGCATTGTCGAGGGCTGTGATTTGTTTCGGTGAAAACGGTGTTGGCGGAATGGCTGGATGGGAACAAAAACCTGCCTTACTAGAGCTGCTGAAGACTGACCTCGCTGCGTTCGCGCGTGGTGCACCGCGTACGAAGGGAGGATACGTGATCGCTGATATCGGCAGTTTTTGTTCTTTTGCGGATAACAGGTACCGACAGTGCACATTGCAATGCTGCACATTATGTTTCCTACTCTTGGCTCGCATTTTACCGTATAATCAGTGCTCAAACACTGGCCGTGTTCTGAGACTACCGCTAACGGCGACACCGCCGCTTTGCCTGCCTCAGAATCCTGCGTGTGCAACGATTAAAGCCACAACTAACCTACTCTCGAACCCGCCAATCAACGCGCATTAAAAGTGACATATATATCTCAAAGGTGATCGCCTTGGAATGCGGCCCCAGAAATAATCTGAAATAAGCGCCATCAGAGCTGAAATAAACTGCGAGGACAGCCGTATGGCTCGAGCAGAAGAAAAGTGTACTGGTTGCCAGCTTATTTGCCCGCTAAAGCTGCGGCGTTCCGCCGCCAGAATCCCGATGTGAAAAAACAAGTTGGGCTCATCCATCCGCGAGCGACGCAGACGATGCACGGATGAGGAGAATCGCTGATGTGAGGTCACGTGACGCGCCGTGCGCGCCTCCACATCCGGATTTGGTCCGTCGTCTGAATGCACCATTAAGAGACAGGAAGAGAGCAGAGTGGGTCAGGGAACAAACGGGGGTTCAGGATATCATAGTTGAAATTAAGAAGAAATGAACATGGGCCGGGCACGTTGCGTGTAGGCAGGATAACCGCTGGTCATTAAGGGTAACGGACTGGATTCCAAGAGAAGGAAAAAGCGTGAGGGGGAGACAGAATTTTAGGTGGGCAGATGAGATTAAGAAGTTTGCAGGTATAACGTCGCAGCAGAAAGCACAGGACCGGTTTGATTAGCTGAACATGGGAGAGGCCTTTGCCCTGCAGTGGGCGTAGTCAGGCTGCTGCTGCTGCTGATGATGATGATGATGATCATGATGACATGTGACCGTTCCAGTAACTTCAGGCGACCATAGTATTGCCAAGATACGGCACATTTGTGCAAATTATTCTCGTCCGTGTTGTTTGGACAAGATGTTGTATATAAAATATAAGTATCAATTTTATGAAATCATTATTGTAAGAATCTGCAGCGAAGATAAACTGAATAGAATTGCCTCAACATGGAGCAATGAAAGAATTAACGCCCGGAACTTTTTTTTCGGTAATGGTAACGGGTTTCCTTTTTTTTAAGTAACCTGGACCGGTGACGCATTCCTTTATTTTTAAGCGTAACGAGTAACGCATTCAGTTATTTTTTTTCGGTAACTGTTATCACTGGTAAAACGTAACGCCAAACATATGAAGAAATTTGTTCAGTGCAAGATAGAATTAGCTTTTGGGATTGCTCTGTCCGGGGGAACATCCTACATTGGACAGAGAGGTAGGTGCCGCAACAAAAACGCTTCAGAAACGCAGGAATATGTGTAGTAGTGTTGCAATCGAGGGGATCTTGCTCAGAAGTGCTCTGTCTGTAAGTCTAACCCGAATTTTGTTCACACAACTATTTTGAGAACCATTGTAGATGCAAAATTAAGAGAACCATTGCAGGAGCATGCAGTGTGCAGTCGGGGCACTTTGGCGCGTACGTGAGCTATCCTTCGATTGTACTCGCGGACAAGCAGGAGACATTTCTAGAGAAATAGGATGATCTTGATCGCTGCAGATGTTTTATATAGAATTATGATATGTAATTTTGTTAACGTACATTTCCAAGACAAAAATGCACGTTTCTTCTTAGCATTGTTAGCATTTATGTTTGCCCACGCGCGGTGAGCCCTCAGTGCCCTATTCTTTTAGTTTTTGCCCACCTCTAATTGTCTTTTCGTTTCATTAAATCAGTTGTTACATGCGCGCTGTCTGTGTCGTTCTTTTCTACCGTGATTTTGAACTTTGGCGCGAAGCCTATTTATTTTCCGAGGAAATTCGCCAGCGCAGAGCCGAAGACTCCGACATACACGAGCAGGCGGTGCCGAGCTGACTTACGAGTGGAATGGCGATGACTCCGACTAACGAGCTCGCGAGGCCGAGGAATTTTCCCATGGGAGAGCCGAAGACTCCGATGTAGGAACTCGCGAAGCAACACGGCATTGAAGGCCTGCTGTCACTGCTGAGGGCACCAAGGGCCACCGCGAGCAATGCCCCAAGGGGCATCATCTCGCATGGACAGCGTCGCTGTGCGAACATCTTCATGGAGTGCATGGAGTGTGGACTTTTGTATTAATGCTTTGCACATTGTTTTTTACATTCATGGCCAGCAGATTCGGGAGCATGGTTTCACCGTTCATTAGCTGTCTTCCGTTGCAGTGCGCAGCACCTCTAAGTATAGAGGCATGCCAGCGTTCTAGTATTCCTCCAGATACAAGGCCCATAATTAGTCATCGGACTGGGATTAGTGGTGCAAGGTTTTGTAGTTGGAGAAAGCTTCCCTTGGAAACGAACGACAACCGGGTCCCCCAAGTGTAGCTAGTTAATTTGATTTTTTTATGGCGCAAAAGCAGCTGAGGCTATGCTGCGCCAGACACAAGGTTATAGGTAATGAAACGGTGAAATGATGTCGTTTACAGCTTATTTAAAAAGTCACATTGCTTTAAAAAGTTCAGCACAGAAGACAAGGGTACAAGGGGATCATCTCCAAGAAGTAGAGCAGGGTGAAAAGGCGTTTGTTGTTTGTATAGTTGGCCAAAATATTTTCGTCTGTACGTTTCAATGTGGGGACATGTGATGAGTATGTGTATAACTGTCAATGGTTCTTGACATTTTTCACATGTTGGTTGTTGTTCATTTTTAAGTAAAAAGTTGTGGGTCAGGTGTGTGTGCCCAATACGGAGTCGGGCTAATATGACCTCATCAAACCGTTCCTGGTGACGACACGTCTTCCATTCTCCAAGTACGGGCTTCACCATGTGGAGCTTGTTATTCGTGCATGTGTCCCACTGTTGTTGCCATTTCGCTTGTAGAGCTAGACGAATTGTTCTCTGGATGTCTTTAAGGGGGAATTTTCACATTGGCTGCTGTTTTGTGCGCTGCCAATGAAGCATACTTATCTGCTTTTTCGTTTCCAGGTATCCCAACATGACTTGGGACCCAGCAGAAACGGATGGAAGCTGCCTGGCTGTTTAAGTATACCATGTTTAAAATGTCACCCACTAATGGCTCACATTCGGATTTTATATGTAGAGCTTTTAGTGTGCTTAGTGAGTCGGTGTATATGATTGCTTTCCTGTATTTGCCAGTGATGATTTTCCGAACTGCTTCACTCAAGGCATAAGCTTCAGCTGAAAAAATGGAAAAACTACGAGGTACTCTCACCGAAACTGCACTTTCCGCTGTCGCGATCCCAATACCCACATGGTTTTCTGTTTTTGAGCCATCTGTGTAAAATTCTTCGTAATCCTTATATTCGTGCTGAAGTGTATAGAATTCTTGAATTATGTGTTCTGGTGGAGTGCTTTTTTTTGTTGAAACGGCTTAGTGAAAACTCACAAAGCTGTGACAGGTCGAACCATGGCGGCAGTCTTGGTGGTTTAATAGCGACGTGTAGTGCTCCTTCAGGGATGGCATAAATGTGGCAATGTTCCTCGAAGTGCAGGACAAGTGGTCTGATTAGGTTCGGTTTGTTTAGGTAGTGTAAGCGCGAGTTACACTGTGTGGCAATTTCGTAGCAGATGTGTTCAGGTGACGACCTTATCCTTAAAACATATGACAAGGTTAGTAATGCTCTTCGATGACACAGAGAAGGCTCGTTGCATTCTACGTATAGACTTTGCACAGTGTAGCGTTTATATATGCTCGCTGCTGTATACTTAACACCAGAAGAATGACGGTATGATTGGCATGTCCGGCTCTGATGGAAGGCGACGGCTTATTGTACGCTGCCGGTTGCCGCGTGCCCCAGGTTGATCTATATCGCCTATGTAACTCAGTCGTGCAGTTGTTAGTGAAATTTTACTGCACCCAACTCTTCCTCCGCTAGGGGAGCACAGAGAGGCTCGTGAACCGGGGTTCCCGTGACATCGCAACATGTCGCGTATAGTGTGTTTTATTCATTTCGATTCTAGAACTTGGGTATGCTTGTGATGCACTCGGGAGTCACTGGAGTAGGACAAGTGCATACGTGGGGCTCAGTGATAGAGCGCGTGGATCAGGGAATTCAACTGTATTAGCGTATTGAAATAGGGTGGTTGGTACATACCGACTTGGAGCGAAGAACCAGCGCTGTTTCTTTGTTCCAAATCAGGGAATCCAAACTCCCGTTTCGTGGAATGTACCACGCGAGCTGATTTGACACACGCGCAACTTTTGCTGTAAAAGCTAAGGATTCCTGCGCTTTCGCACTTGTACAAATTTTCGGTGAATAGAAAGGTCATATACTTTAGTTGGACGTTATCGTCGGCTAGTAGGTTCATATACTTTGAGTTAAAGGCGCCGCGGAGTTGTAACGGTTACAGTGCTCGGCCGTTGACCCGAAGGTCGCGGGTTCGGCCCCTGCCGCGGCGTTCGCATTTCGGTGGAGGGAAAATTCTAGAGGCCCGTGTTCTGTGCGATGCTATTTCACGTGAAAGAATATCAGACCTCAAAATTTCCGGAGCGCTCCCCTACGGCGTCCGTCATATTCGCATGGTGATTTTGGGAAGTAAAACGCCAAAAGTATACTTTAAGTATCGTCGTATTTTAAGAGTTTTAACTGGATTCAACATGAGGGAATATATGAATATAGAAGAGAAACCTAACTTTTTGTTCGTTGTAAAACCCAAATCGAACCTATGATTTGAGCTGCTCCGTAGAACCTTTGTCAAATGCAGCTAAATGCATCGTTTTCTTTTTTCCTTTTTTTTTCAATTTGCAGTGCCCTAATGCATTGGGTCGTCTACTTCTTCTTGCCTTCTATCATCAATAGCCGTCATTTTAGGTGAACATAGGTATGTATTAATTTATTACGTGCTACTACTGTCGCGAATAATCAAACTCGCAAAAACAATGAGTTGGTGTGATGTATAGTATAATTCGATACAGTCGAACATGACTATATCGAATTCGGGTAAATAGAATTACCTTTTATATCGAACTATTTTCCAACACGAGAAACCTTAACGTCAATGCATAAGAAAACGTACGGCTACATCGAACTTGTAACATTGCCGTAACACTCTATATATCGAACATCATGCGGCGGAAGTTGCCCCAAGAATTTGGAGTTCCCTCAAAAAGCTAGGTTTCGCTTTTTCTGACGGAAGCGGACATTTCCGCACGCATTTAGGATGCCGAATGGTGTGATTATGAAAACGGCGCTTGGAGCGAGTGCAGAAACTACTGATGGACTCGCAAGCTTTCCTCTACGATTGCTCGTCGTTGCGCCACCGGCCAGTCGCGCAGGGCGGCAGTTCGCTTCTTCACTACGTTTGTTAAAGGGCCTTTAAACTTCAATATAGTCAGTTGGGCTGGTTGGTTCGACATGCGTAGTATGAACAGATGTGTGCTATGAAGCTCTCTTCAAAAGGGCTTGCACCCGTTGTGACATGCTTTGGCGGGAAATAAAGAAGCTTTTAAATAGTGGTTCCTCTCGAAACCACGCAGTTGAGTTAAACATAAATGATAAGACGGTAAAAGGTGAAGAACTGGCTAATAAATTTAACCTGTACTTGACATCGCTTGTGTTATCCGATTCATCTAGCACTCCTGGTATTCATGACAGTGAATACAGAGACTGTTTAGGCATCCCGAACATGCGCACTGCATATGTTTTACGAACAACTACTGAAGAAGTATTCTCGGCCTCCTGGTACAAAACATGCGAGAACGCTTAGTCAGATACAATCACATCACGAAGCACTACCAGTTAAACAGGCGGATATTGCCCCCGCCTCACCCCAAGCTGAAACGACACCAGGGAGTCGTCTGGCGACAGCTGCAGACACGCACTTTTCCCAGTCCGGTGCGATTGCGGCACATTTTCCCCACGCAGTACCCGAATGCTACTTGCAAATTATGCCAGGCAACTAGAGCGACGCTCTCACACATTAATTAAATATACGAACAGCGCATAAGGACAAAGACGGAAGAAGGAAACAACACACAGCGCTGACTTTCAACAATGATTTAATAGCGGAGCGATGTACATATATATGTGAAAAAATGGGCATGCGTAGAAGGGTGCAGTTAACAACCACTGCGATACAACGCCAACAGAACTCTTGTCATTTATTGATTGAGCAGTAAACCAGTGCACAGTGTATCGCAGTGGTTGTTAACTGCACCCTTCTACGCATGCCCATTTTTTCACATATATATGTACATCACTCGGCTATTAAATCATTGTTGAAAGTCAGCGCTGTGTGTTGTTTCCTTCTTCCGTCTTTGTCCTTATGCGCTGTTCGTATATTTAATTATGTCCTACCAACTTGCCCAAGTGTCCACGCTCTCACACATGTTATGGGAGTGCCCTGTGACAGCAGCTAAAATGGCAGTAGCTCTGGATGCTCTCGCGTCGAAGTGGGCAGCCGCTCTGCGCAGCTCCAACTTCAAGACACAAGAATGGGCAGTCCAGCGGGCCCGCGAGGCGGCGTTGAGGCAAGGCCTCGAAGTTCCCTCGTGGGAGACCTGAGCCCGGGTTCTTAAACATCGCCGGACTTTGAATAAAGTTGTTTCCATCCACAAGCCAACCTCCTCTGAAACCGCTTGCTCCTCGCGGTAACACTCATTGCCCTTGATGCTCCTCTTTCAGTTCCATTTTTGGTGCGCTCGTGTACCATAACAAAAATTCACGAGCGCGAGCGCCCAGCGTCCACAAGCCAACCTCCTCTGAAACCGCTTGCTCCTCGCGTTCATACCCATTTCCCATGATGCTCCTCTTTCAGTTCCTTTTTTGGTGCGCTCGTATACTCTAAAAAATTTGCGTCATATCCCGCTAAAGGAAATGATGTGTGGATGCGAAGCAGCGGAGAGATGTTTAGCTTTAGCGGGAGATTGTGTAATTTTATTGTGTTTTGAATACGACGGACTTGTGGTCGGTGAAGTGTAGCGTCAAGGGTTGCTTTTCCAGATTGTGAAGATTGCGACGATCAGGTTGGTCGGTTTTTTATGGTCGTAGGAAACGCATCGCAATGAGTACACGTCTAGCATGTGGTGGACCAGCCAATCGTCCGTTGAAATCACCCGGAAGTACGAAGGGGGCGTGTCTGTATGTCTGTGTGTACCGTGCCATTCGACGGTCCCTCTGGAGATGTTGGGTGCGAGATACATTGTCATGATTAAGATATGGTTGTCATTGTCAAAGTAGAGTCTAACGGCCGAGTGCTCTCCGTTGTGTCCTTGGCCGGCAGGTAGATCTAAGGCTTTTGCGTAGAGATGACGCTTGACGTACATGGCGACACCACCGGCAGGACATGCTGCCTCTTCAGTACACATGATCGCTTCGTAGCCGGTTATGACGCTCGCCTGGACCAGGGGGAATTGTGTTCGTTTGCACGCGACACCGCTGTTGCGATGCATCGTCAACGTTACGTGGCGCGGTTCTATGGGTATCCACGTCATGTGAACGTCATAGTCCAAACGTTTCGCTTCGTTCACTGCGTGGTTGGAGCGAAGTCGACTGAGCTTCCCCGTTGTGGGAACGTCGAATTGTAACCACAATCGTCTGGGAAACTCGTCTTCGTCGTCTTGATCGCGGCGCTGCACAAAAGAGAGAATGAGGCGCGCGCGCTCCGTCATTTTCATACCGCGGAACTTCTGTGGTGCCCCCAGCAGAGTAATGCTTTTTTGGTGCGCTCGTGTACCATAACAAAAATTGACGAGCGCAAGCGCCCAGCGTCCAGAAGCCAACTTCCTCTGAAACCGCTTGCTCCTCGCGTTCATACTTATTTCCCATGATGCTCCTCTTTCAGTTCCTTTTTTGGTGCGCACGTGTACCATAACAAAAATTGGGGGACCCTAATCTTCGCCTTTAAGAGTTGAACACGATAGCGACATCCTGTCCCGAGTGCCTACTTCAACCACTTAGTGCATACTTGCTATGCACCACTACGTGGTGTTAAGGGAATACGCGCCGTAAGGTGTGTGCCGTTTGTAATGGGTGGCCGGCTTTAAACTATGAAATTTATTTTGATAGTCACATATTCTGACACCCGATGGCAATGTACGCTTGTACCGCGCAATATTCCTGAGATATTACATGTTATATTGCGACGCCTATATAAAGGACGCTTGCGTTTGCGAAGCATGAAAGTTATTTTCACTGCATTTCCAAGCACAGGAAGTTATTTTAACCGTACTTCCAAGCAGAGGCGTGGGTGTGCGGTAGAACACCTGCTTGTCACGCAGACGGCCCGGGTTCGATCCTCACTCCAACCCGGAAACTTTTATTATTTATTTTATTTGCATCTTTCTTGATTTTTCGGTCACGGACAAGATGATGATTTTTCGCTCACAACCAACGACGCCGACGCAGACACCGGAATTTCTGCGAAACGAGCTCTTAAACGCTATCGCGTTAATATTGA
>JALIZH010005307.1:0-12714 GCA_030522465.1 Rhipicephalus appendiculatus | reverse complement strand
GGCGTTGTATACTACTACATGGCCTCGTAGACCACCCAAGCAACCACGGATATCCGCCCAAGATCCGTGGAAGCGCCTAATATCCATTGCCAAGATGGGATGGCCGAAGGACGTACGCTAGGCATCCCATTGTGGACATCCGTTTCTGGAGCTTTTACGAATGTACGATGGACATCCACTGATGGATTTTCAAAGGATATTTATAAAGTTTTTTCAGTGATGCTATTAAACACCTCAGCACATAGACTCCGTGCGTGAACGCAATGCCTTCTTCTATCTACAAAAATTATTCGGGAGTCTAAAGAACTAACGACAT
This sequence comes from Rhipicephalus appendiculatus, assembly GCA_030522465.1. Classification (NCBI taxonomy): domain Eukaryota; kingdom Metazoa; phylum Arthropoda; class Arachnida; order Ixodida; family Ixodidae; genus Rhipicephalus; species Rhipicephalus appendiculatus. The sequence goes on along the minus strand of JALIZH010005307.1, from coordinate 12,398 downwards.
AGTTTAGACCCCACAATAAAATAATATTGAGTCTATCTTGATGAACTGGAAAATGATTTTTCCTTTTTTTTTATCTTTTCGCTTGCTCGGTGTTGCTGAAAAAAGTTGTTTACACCAAACGCCACGCAGGCCACGCCGTTGAACTTTTTGAACACCGCGCCACCACTACACGAACGCCTTTTCTCGTCTTCGAACTAAGCCAAATCAATCCATGGCCAAATCCAAAAAGCATTTATGGCGGTTTGGTTGAGATCGGTTGAAATTCTTTCTCGCGCAATGTAGGTGCGAAAGAAGTGTGGAAAGTGGCAGAATAGCGCCAGAAACATTGTTCTGTCCACGATTTTCACCGAAATGGACCAGCGACTGGAGACATTGTATAGGTAAGTAGTTTAAACTTGCTTTTCAGCCGTTTTGTGGGATTTATCGAGAGGGCTAGCTGTTGCACCGGGACCGCTAAAAAGACAAAGATCGTGTCGTCACTAACTTACGCCGTGCCGTTTCGTTGCTATTTTGGTTCTGTTGATGCGTTGGTTACTGCCCCCACCTTTCCCCGGTGACATGGACTAACCACTGACACTGGCAATACTTATGCACCTGTACTGATTTCCACCGCTTTATGGTCTTGCTTTTCACTTCAGGCTGGCGCCAGTATGTCGTTCGACGTAGATCTTCATATTGGTCAGCTTGAGGTGAGGCAGGCGAAGTCCAGCTCCGTGCGCCAACAGCAACAACACTTCGCAGGGATAGGCCAGTAATCTAATTCTGACGTCTGTGGTCTCTGTGGCGAATGTAAAGCCCACTAGCTGTGACAAAAGAATAAATGTGGCCGCGGCCTGTGAAATTGTAGATACAATTACACCATTGCAAATTGGGCCCGAGAAGTGATGCTAATCGAGTCCTCCGGCTTTACACAAGGAGAGTCTAGCCTGCCTAGCTCACTTGTTCAAAACACTGATTCAATCTTGAAGCCTTTCACAGTGCCTCGATGCGCAGTCTATTTATTTCGCAGGGTGATTCCACGAGAGATCGAACATGCATGTCCGGTCGATATTTTTGTTTTGTCTGGGTTCTTTATATGTTATGCGGGCACATTCGAAGTGCACGGAACCGAAAATTTTATTTCCGAAAAACGCTCCGAGCGCGAGAAAAATATATTTGAAGGTGGCGGCGCGGGCGTCTTGTTTTTGCTCACCGCAATATTTTTGGATTTCACGGCTGAATTTAATGCGAACTATAAATGTGGCGTCGAAAATGTTTTATCTTGGTTTTAATGGGCAATACTGTGAACTACATCCATGCTTTTTTGAAGCTGTCCTCCAAACGGAAAAAATGTAAAAAAATGGCAAACACGGCCCAAATCGAAAATGTTTGCTAAGTTTGATGCGTCTTCGCCCGTTTGCTATTTTACACAGAAACTTCAGAACTGTGTCACATATAGAAAAAGGCCTTTGAAATAATTCTGCGAAAGATCCCTTTCCTACAAGCAGCGTAAAAAAAAGAAAAAAAAATAGTTAAAAGAGCAAGTTTTTTCAAAAAGGCCCATTTTCAAAAAACAAAATAAAAAAAACCCCGGTCTCAATTTTGACGAAAATTTTTTATCGAAAAGCGCTTATGTCAGTCAATGCACGGTTTTAATATCATATGTCCTCCTTCGCTTTGTTAACGAGATATAACGGGCCAAAGTGCCCCTTGCTGTGTGTTCTCACTGCAGTGCATTTGATGGTTGTTATCAGCTTGCATTGGGCGTAAATATACAGTACTAATTATTTTGCTGCAGCGAAACTTCACTCTGGTGGCCTGTCTTCAGGAAAAATGTATTGTCAGATTTTATTTGTGCCTAGCGTGTGTGGGGGTGGCAGCTTCCGCTCTTTAAAGGACTACGCAGTTTGCAGCCTGCAACCTCGCCTAGAGCATACTTTGGAAGTGAATTAAAATATATTCTTAGCATTTGCTGTGTCCAACACATCGTACTGAGTGTCTTTGCATACAAAGGAAGCCTACAGCAGGCTTTTTATGGCCTCAAAATTGGCTCAAGATTTGGTGGCACTGCCCCTTTAGGCACTGTACATTAGTGGTTCAAGCTCAAACCAGCTAAATCTTGTCAGTGTAATTCATCTGCTTGTCAGCACATCACCAGAAGGAACCTTGACCACTTTATCTTACATAGATTGCAGCAGCCAAAATTAGAAGCTGGTCAAGGGACACACACATGAGCACATATGTTCAACCTGGCCCTTTGAAATGGAGGTTCAGTTTCTTAACTGCATGCATATGTACTAGCTTTGTTTATATATGATCACTGTTTTGCCTAACTGCACTTAAAAAATGTTGTTGGAAGTATACAAACTGTGTTTTTCATAATTCTACCTGCTCTTCTGTTGATGATAGTGGTGCAAGGGTTAAAGAAGAGAATAAAGGGAGTGGAAAGAAAAACCACCTTCTAGACTAGAAACAGCTGCAGTTTCTTGACCTATAGTTTCACGAGAGCCTCTTAGGCCACATACTTTCACATTATTTTTTTCCTGCACTGTTTCCATCGAAGCATTTATATATGTGCACATTTTCACGAAATGTGAGTTAGGCACTTTTTCCGTATACTCCTTTTCTTCTTAAACCCTAAGAAAGCCATTAAAACGTCGAAAAAGGAAAAACTGAGAGGCAGAAACAGAGACATTAAACGGAGAGATGGCTACTAACAACTGACATTTATTTCGAAACAACACCTCCTCCTATAAGTCCGTACAGAGCATGCTCAAAAGCACCCTTCTAGATCACTGCGCCAATCTTACCCATGAAAGTCACCACTGTTCAAGAAAGTCACACTCTTTCCTGGTAAAAAAAAACAAAAGCTGCGCTTACACATTTTCCCGGACCAAGTTTCCAAATATGGTATGCCTCAATCTATTCCCTTTCACGCTGCGTCTTAGCCTTACCTACAACGGATACATTTCCAAACATGGATGTACAATCGCACTGCTTACATTGTAGCGGAAGGTTACCACCACTGCCAGAGGGTAGATTTCCATGCTCCCGCATACGAATGTTAATACATCGACCAAATTGTTCAATGTATTGCTTATCACAACTACGCGGAGTGCTATACACCACACATGTGTCACATGCGCAGTTGACACGTTTGTTTCTCTGCTTTGTGTGCCGAGCTGCGCAACCCTCTTACACAGACCTGCCAGTCTGCGTGGTGCGGAACAGACCAATCTGGTATCATTTCAGGCAGCAGCCTCTTTCAGCCTTTGTGAGATACTCTGTACGTACGGCATAACTAGCAGGTTCTTTTTCTTATGGTCTCGAACATCACGATCACTCCTGTGAAACCTCCTACTCTAAACTAGTTAAAAGGGCTATCGCCAGTTTATGTTTCTCAAATGCTGTGGCTAGGAGCTGCACCCATCAAATGCAATATAGCGTTGTTCAGCAGCAATACAGGCTCTGGCGGCAGGCTATCCTAAGACTTTGATCACGTAGCACTGTGGCTGAATATTTGTTCATAGCATCTCAGATTGAAACACAGTAGTGATTGTGATGTTCGAGACCATAAGAAAAAGAACCCGGTGGTTATGCCGTACGTACATGATATCTCACACAGGTTGAAAAAGGTTGCTGCCTGAAATGATACCAGATTGGTCTGTTCCGTACCAAGCAAAACTTGCAGGTCTGTGTAACAGGGTTGCGCAGCACGGCACACAAAGCGGAGAATGCGACATCAAATATCAACTGCGCATGTGACACGTGTGGTGTATAGCATTCCGCTTAGTTGTGATAAGCAATACATTGGACAATCTGGTCGATGTATTAACGTTCGTTTGCATGTAAATCTACCCTCTGGCACTGGTGGTAACCTTTCGCTACAATGTAAGCAGTGCGATTGTACACCCATTGTAGGTAAGGCTAAGACGCAGCATGAAAGATAAAAAATTGAGGCGCACCTTATTTGGAAACTTGGTCCGGAAAAATGTGTAAGCGCAGCTTTTGTTTCGTTTGTGACCAGGAAAGAGTGTGACTTTCTTGAACAGTCGTGACTTTCATGGGTAAGATTGGCACAGTGATCTAGTAGGGTGCTATTGCGCGTGCTCTGTACGGACTTAGGAGGAGCTGTTTTTTTTTAAATAAACGTCAGTTGTTAGTAGCCACCTCTGTGTTCAATGACTCTGCTTCCGCCTTTCAGTTTTTCCTTTTTTGTTGGTTTTAGTGGCTTTCTTAAAGTTAAAGTATGTACCAACTTGCCCAACAAGCAACTCTTGAATGCCTTTCTTCTCTCTCCTTACTCACCACACATAAATTAGCTGAGGAATCCACTTTGCTAAAATATTTTTTTCCTTTTTTACACCATTATCGTTGTTTAGACAAAGAAGGAATGGGATATAGAGGTAAACTTACAATATGGAATTTTTTATGGCACAAATGAAAAAAAAAAGGACGACAAAGCAGGAAGTCATCAAGGGCTTGACTACTGTTAGACACAACCTCATGAAATCAACAGTCAAGAAGTCAAGGAAGGCATAGGGGACATTATTTGTAGTCTTTTAACTGTAACGTAGTAATTGTGATATATGATGTAAAGAAATTAAGGTGAATGAAAAGACAACATGCCGCCCATAGGGAGCGAATGTACAACGTTCGTATAATGCGTCGGATGCTCTACCAATAAGCTTCAGCAGAGGTCATCCATCTGTCCACTTTATTGGGTACTATATCTGTGCATGTAAGTGTGGGAGTGTTAGCCAGTACTGCTCGCAGCCATGACTGCGAGTGTGGAACACACTTCTTTTTAATGTGATATAGTGTTAAAGAGCGCGTTTCGTAGCAATTCTAATGTCATTGGCGACGGTGGTGACATTGGTTGTGAGTGAAAAATCGCCATTGTCCATGAGCAAAAGTTCAAAATAGATAAAAACAAATAATAATAATAATAAAAAAAAAAACTCCCGCCTGAGTGATGATCAAAATCAGGTCTTCTGCATGCAAGCTGGTGTTCTATCACAGAGCTATGCCAGTGCCTGAAACTGCTTCATGAAAAAACAATGTCATGTAGTGAGAGGGGTCTGCTTGTAATGTTGTGTGGCAGAATCGTAGCATCGCACCAGGCTTCAAAGCAGTGCGCAATGAGTGGGCAGTTTAAAGCTGCCCATCCATTAAAAAAGTGCGCAGGTGCTCCTGGCACCTCACAGATGCATAGCGGGCACTTCACAACCGTACTTGCAGTAGGCATTCTACGATAGCTTCAAGCGGCCAATGTTACTCACGCAACGTTAATGTTCCCTTCCTTGCGGCACTGTTGAAGGTGGTGCACACGGGGCCCGATTATGGTATCATGTTCTACTCTTGAAGAAGAAGCTCAAGTGACCTCCAATTTTTTGCCACTTGGTGCCACATAGTACGTGATTGTTTTAAGGGTTGGCCACTGGCCGTTAATTCCTCGTTATGAGTTAACATTCATTCATAGCGGGAGTCTTGTTCCATCAGACTTACTGCCTTCAGGTAGTATGCGAGGGTTTATTGATAATGTGCCAGCCCGTTAAACGATCGGGTGCGACATTTCGCCAGGTGGCAAAAAAAGTGTGTTCCACACTCGCAGTTGTAGCTACAAGCGGCTAAAACTCCCTGGTTTACATGCAGAGAAATACCCAATAAAGTGCACGGAGGGATGACCGCTGCCTGAGGGCAATTGGTATAGCTTCGAATGTGTTATCCAAAAGTTGTAGGTTTGCTCCCTGCAGGCAGCAAGTTGTCTTTTCGTCCACTTTTCTTCTTTCCTCACTTTTATAATTACTACACTATAAATAATGTCTCCTATACTTTGCTTGTTGGTTTCATGAGGCAATGAAAAAAAGTGGACATGTACAACACAGATTGCAGCAGTCGTATAGTTTGTTTTGTGAACAGTAGGGCATACACTCACAATATTTTTCTCTTCCAGGTGTCTCCAAACACAATTGTGACAGCTACAAGACAACTATCACCACTAGGAAGGCTTTTGAGCTTGTCTCATGTGCTGCAGGAATAGCCAGACACAACTACTCTTTGAAGAAAATAAACCTCTTGAGCATTCTGTAGGCAGATTACATAATAAGGAATCCTTTACACATTACTAAATCCTTATGCAGTGTGTAAAGAGACTGGGCATCATGGTATGGGTCAAAAGAGCAAAAAGACAAGTGCCACGAGAAGAGAAAGAACACAGGCATTGGTGTCACAAGGCACATGCCAGCATTTGTTGCTGCTCGGTATTAGAGACCACCTAGTTCTTGCTGGACGTTTAGTCCAGAGCCAGACAATATGTATGACACGGAGCACCGAAGCCATGTGCTCTTGCTGGAAATCTGATTCAGAGACCAGGCGAGGTGGTCCGTCATACCAGGAAACCAGGTGAGGTGGTCTACTGTACTAGGGACCAGGCAAGGTGGCTGCTGTTCTGTTTGCTTTTCCAGGTAGCTGCTGTTCCATCTGTTGTTCCAGTGGCTGCTGCTGTTTTGGGCTTTCTGTCGGTGGCAAGCATTGTAGCTGGGCTTACTGTGCTACTCTAGAGGCCACAGTGGAGTCTTTTGCTGCCACTTCTGCAGCTCCCAGTCATGCTGTGCTGTGGGTAGACCCATGGTGACGTCCGCAAGTCAAGCAACTCAACTCAAAGGATTCGTCGTGTGAATGGGCTCTCACCACAAAGACAAGGAACGGCGAGAGGCAGTATTTACATTTGTACAAACATTTTATGTTACCAGTACCAATACATGATAAGCTACTTTCTTTTGAGTAATATTTGATGTGAAAAAATTTGTATTTTATTTATCTGTAAATATATATAATTTATTTGACTGAGTGCACTTCGGTTTCAATCGCGTCCTTGGTGAGTGGCTCTGGGCCCACACCATTATGCTTTCCATCACACTTAGGCGTTGTTTAGCGCTCACAGGTTGAAACTGTGCAACTTAAAACTAAGTTATCAATGCAATTTCATTTCTAGCATCTTCAGTTCGTGTCGTATTGGAGTAAATTCAACTTTAACACTCATATCAGACGCAATATTACTTTTGGTGGCCAGATTTGTAGCACATGACGCAGTTAGCTTGAGCAATTTTGCATACCAGTCGTTATTCTGACGCAGACACTTGGGCTAGTTAACTTGGGCATCTGAACAAATGTAAAGGAACGCTCGTGTAAGGAATATACACGTAGACGCCCTTCCTGTCTACGAGTCTCTTCCTTATTTGAGTGTTGCTTTGTGCTTGTGTTAATATGTCTGCCGTGTTTCAATCTGTGAGCACTGTACTGTCGGCCGCAAAAGTTTGCGGGATTTACAGCGCGTGGCGGAGCGACGAAAAACTGCATCGCTGCATCACCTACCGTGACGCGGCGGGTGTTGAGGATATCGGCCTCAGTTGCTGGATCTTATCCGGATCCAGCAACTGAGGCCGATAGCCTCAACACCCGCCGCGTGACGGTAGGTGACGCAGTGATGCAGTTTTTCTGGCCGCTCCGCCACGCGCTGCAAATCCCGCAAACTTTGCGGCCGACAGTATACATTCAGGCACAACATACGTACAAGGTCCAAAATATGTCCACGAAGGGATCCCATTCTGGATCTCCGGTGGATGTGCGAAAATGTTTTTTTGAATATCTGTCGGACATCCGATAGAACTCCAGCGGAGATTTACGGATCTCCACTGGATATCCATTACAGCCGAAACGGATATACATCGGATTTCCGAGGGATATCTGTGGTTGCTTGGGCCACTTCTCCTTCCATCAGCAATATCGAAGTGTTGAAGCTTTGGTCTATGAATTTGTTGATGGCAGAGAGCGGCAAGTTCAGTGGAATGCAATGGAAACGAAAGTTAAGCAACATATTAAAAAGGGCATCGCATTTTCTCACGCTTTATGTGACCACCAAACGAAACGAACACACTGAAACAACAGGAAGAGCGGCAATTGCTCGCTTAGAAGACCGATCTATATGCAGTGCGAGGCAACATGTCAAATGACATTGAAATATACATTAATTTTGACTGAAAAAAAAAACGAAAAAAAACGTTGAATCGTCGGGACGGGACATCATAAGTTGCCATAGGCGCGCCGAAGTCATAGTTGTAAAAAAAAAAAAAAAAAAGCCGGCAGATCCCACGCACTGTGGGAATCGATGTAATGAGAAGCATCCAAGAAGGAGGAAATCATGCTTTACATAATTTGCATGTCATGTTTTACATGTTACGACCGGTCATTTGTGTTCGTCATACAGTCACGTCGCGATATACCAATTTCGGTGTATGTCAAGCTAGCGAACTGGACACAAGAGCACCATAAGCGTGGCATGTAAATGGCATTGTAGATGACATGCATGCCAAGATTTTCATGTTGCCACCTGCTACTTATGTTCGTCATACAGTCATGTCACTCAATACCAAATTTGGTGTATATCAAGCTAACGTAAACGGCCGCGAGCGCGCTCTGAGCGTGGAATACAAGTCATGTCGCTCATGACATGTCATGCTTTCCATATTACCACTAGTCATTTGAGTTCGTCATACAATCATGTCACTCAATACCAAATTTGGTGTATATCAAGCTAACGAAAGCGACGCGACGCTGAGCGTGGAATGCAAGTCATGTCGCTTATGACATGTCATGATTTCCATATTACCACTAGTCATTTATGTTCGTCATACAATCATGTCACTCAATACCAAATTTGGTGTATATCAAGCTAGCAGCTTGACGAGCGCGCTCTGAGCGTGGAATACAAGTCATGTCGCTCATGACATGTCATGATTTCCATATTACCACTAGTCATTTGAGTTCGTCATACAATCATGTCACTCAATACCAAATTTGGTGTATATCAAGCTAACGAAACGGCCGCGAGCACGCCATGAGCGTGGCATGCAAGTTATGTCGCACATGACAAGTCATGATTTCCATATTACCACTTGTCATTTATGTTCGTCATACAGTCATGCCACTCAATACCAAATTTGGTGTATATCGAGCTAACGAAACGGCCGCGAGCGCGCCATGAGCGTGGAATGCAAGTCATGTCGCTCATGACATGTCATGATTTCCATATTACCACGAGTCATTTATGTTCGCCATACAATCATGTCACTCAGTACCAAATTTGGTGTATATCAAGCTAACGAAACGGCCGCGAGCGCGCTCTGAGCGTGGAATACAAGTCATATCGTTCATGACATGTCATGATTTCCATATTACCACTAGTCATTTATGTTCGTCATACAGTCATGTCACTCATTACCAAATTTGGTGTATCTCAAGCTAACGAAACGGCCGCGAGCACGCCATGAGCGCAGCATATGCAAGTCATGTCGCACATAACAAGTCATGATTTCCATATTACCACTTGTCATTTATGTTCGTCATAAGTCATGTCACTCAATCCCAAATTTGGTGTATATCGCGCTAACTAAACGGCCGCGAGCGCGCCATGAGCGTGGCATGTAAATCATACTTTTCATGACAAGTTAGTCATGATTTTCATGATATGACCAGCCATTTATGTTCGTCATACAGTCATGTTATGCCATACCAAATTTGGTACAAATCCAAGTAACGATACGGCCAGGAGAGCAAAAAGTCGTAGGCGGCTAGATAGATAGATAGATAGATAGATAGATAGATAGATAGATAGATAGATAGATAGATAGATAGATAGATAGATAGATAGATACGCTCAAAGTCGCCGAAGTTCGCTAAGAAATGCTTCGCATTTAAAGGGACCCACAACCAATTTTTATAGCACCCGTTTTCTTGAGTGCAACTGAAAGCTTACCGGTCAGAGCTTGTAATCACGGAATGGTAACGCGGAAAACGCCGTAGAACATTTATCATCAGAATTTTTTCGATGTGCGGCGATTATGCAGTCTTAAGGAGACATGCTGCAAACAGTGGATGTGGTCGCGATAGCGATTATACGCCAGCGGTGATGAAAAGTGAAGCCCTAAGTATAAACACGTAATGTTATGTTTGTCGAGCCTGCAGTCCCGCGACTACTGCTTTCTGGCGTGTTAAATTATTTTACAAGAGTTACAGCGCTTTCCTGGGGCTTCTTATGCAAGTACTTTGGCCGTACACAGGTCCTTTTTAGAACTTTTAGCCAAGCCAAGCTGAGCTAAGCCTTGGCAAGAAAACGACGCTTTTACACGTGAGTTCACGCATGGTAGTTCACGTGCGGCCGTAGTTGGACGGTTTCGTTATGTCGTCGCTTGACAACTTGAGCGAGTTAGAGGAGCGAATTTTTGGCTCGCATGCGACGCAAAACTTGGACCGCTATCGAGTAGGCCGTGCGCATGCGCCACTGCCTCCGTTTCACTGGAAGCCACGAAAGCAGCGCCGCTTTTCATGCTCTACCACTTTTACCTTGTAAGCCGCATAGAACCAAACGGGGATGGACAATAACATACATATTCAAATTTTAAGCCCTTATTCTGGTGGGCATAAAAACATGAGACTACGTACAGCAAAGTGATTAAGACTTCATACTTGTGGTTCATGGATCTTCCGCTAGGCGCGCGACATGCCGGCTGTTGTTACTTTTGAATGCGATTTAAAAATATAAATCCTGCACAGATCGCGAGAAGTATGCTGTCATCTGTCACCATAATTCGCGGTCTTTTCATTTCCACCGGGATCTAATCACCCGTTCGGGCCAGTTGTGGGTCCCTTAAAAAAAAAAAAAAAGAAAATGGAATAGCGACCGCGCAACAATAGTTTTTGTGTACTCACAAATTCTCCTATTTTTCTGCCTAAAGTTCACGGCAGGGCGCCAAAACACGCTCGTAGCGCGAAACCATGAGTACGAACATATACATGCAGACGCTCATACATGCAAAAGCTCCGTCGGTCGCCGCGAACCCGTGCGATCACTGGCTTGAGGCTTCTTTCTGTTATGCTCCATTTAGGTATACAGGCGTCTACTCTAACAAAATGTTTCACATAGTTTGTACTCAACGACTGACTACATTTCACGCCAGAAGCCGGTTCAGGGGTCTCATCGCGGTGACCGCGTGAAGCGGGCGCTTCGTTTTCTGCTGAGAGACAGCGACTGGAAACTATGCTGTGCTTTGTTTTCGTCGAAAATTATTATTTTAACACTACAGAACATATTCCGTTTCGAAAGTACGCACAGAATTGTCCTGGAGCGCTTCCGCGACGTGTTTTGTAGAGCGCCGACAGCAAATCTTATGGGGAGCGCGCGGCGGTATCCTGCCTAGCACGCAATCGAGGTGCGCCCGATAGAGGGCGACTCCGTAACTTCTCAGGCCAATACAGCCTGTAGAGAGGCGCGGCTGGTCGCTGGCGCGCGGCGTTCGCGCGTGTGAGCCCGCGCCACCCGCGCTCTGAGGGGTGCTGATCAATTGTAAACGAAGGAAAAAAAAACACAGCATATCCACGGAGTGAATGATGATGAGTGGGCGAAGCTGCGGAGGTTCATCGGTAAACCGTGAATCTTCCGTGAATTCTGCCCGGTACATCATCACCGACTTGAAGATCGGGCGCGTTTATACTAAATGGTTGATGAGAGTTATGGTGACTGAAGCAATCATGGTTACACCATGAAATCTTCAGTGGTTTCGCCCAGCAGTAATCAAAGCGATAGTGTGTGTGAAATTTTATTCAAACTTCAACGACCGGTCGTCGTCCATGGTCGCCAAGCAGCACGATCCGGCAAGCGCGACATTTGTTTTCCTAGCCGCTACAGGGAGCGACCGCAGCGCCGCCACTGGACGAAGCCTGAAACACCCGCCTAGGCACTTTTTCTCCCTGAAGACGGCCGCTGACCTAGGTACTGAGGCGGAGAACGCCCCTAGCTCCACTCGTCCCTAGCCGGATCGGCAACAGAGAATCGAGTTTTGTCGATTGCCGTGTCGGGAAGTTCTTGCATACCTTGTCCTGCGGTGATAACTACCGCGCGACGGAGCAAATGAGTTAAGCGGGCCAGGCTTTCTACCTGTTGTAGCATAGCTATCTATTGTCACTGGTTAGTCCGTATCACAGGGAATGGAAGCGTACATTGCAAGTTTGTTTTATTTACGCGTATACGTGTTGTGTTTGCGTGCCGTTCGCCTTTGAACACCTCTGTGGATTTCAGCCCTGCGTAGAAGGAGCATCAGCCACTCCAGTACAATCACTGCTTAGCTCGGTTGTTGTCGATGGGGAACTGCATTCAACAAATCATTGTTTACGTGACGCTACGGCTTCAGTCCCAAAACTTGATTTGCTGCAATTATGCTACTGTTACTGCAGCTTCTGATAGGTGCCAGTATTTTTCTGGAGGGACGCTTCAATGTGTAGCGCTAATTGTACCGTTTTTATTACATACCTCTCTTATCTGCTAGTACATACCCCGTCTACTCCCATTTCTGTGGTTCGTG
>JALIZH010005306.1:0-12719 GCA_030522465.1 Rhipicephalus appendiculatus | reverse complement strand
GAAAGGTCTCCAGTTCCAAGGTGATAAGAGACAAATAATCATTGCATCAGCACCTGGGCGGTTGCAGTGCAAATGATGAAGAAAATGAAAGTGATTACTTCAAAACGTTTGTGGACTGCTCAAAGAGTGAGACGTATACCATTCCGCTTTCATGGGACCAACCGAAGCCTACATGAGATTTGTATGAATGATAACATGAGAGAAGTTGAGGTTTGTAAAAGTGGATTAGGGAAAATATCTAACCTCTAGTTTCCCGAATCTGGCCTCAACATACTATATCAACCAAGTCAAATTTAGACCCAATTGCTCAAAATGTCGACACAGCCCCAATTGGAATACATCTTTTGGGATCGCCTAGGAGATCCTGGAAACCAAAGAACACCAGAAACTTGTAGGCTCACAAAAGTGGGAAACCCGGCTGGTTTCCCACTTTTGCTCGGGTTATCAAAGCCCGGGTCACAGCAAGAGCTCAAGAGGTGACCCGCAGCGTCAACTAGGGCCATCTGGCAGGGTCAGAAAACTCGTCACTCTCAGTACCAATAATAATGTTTTAGGACCGGCTAACAGTAAAAGTGGCCAGGCGTTTGGCTGCTTACTGCAACATGTGCAGACATCTTGCATTTTCACTTAATTCTTGCTTTCTTTTTTTCTAAAGGTGGGTACCTGTAAAAATAGTGCACACATTACATTGATGTTAGTGCTCGTCCGAACTGGTTCTTCGTCCTTGACGTTTTCTCGCAAAAACCAACTAAAAAAACTTTGTATAACACCCAGAAGCACTATCTAGCTGTGATGAAAAGGCATCTAGCCAAGTTTGGGCATTTTAAACTATGATACTGGGCATGTTTATCCCCTGACGACCATCATACTGGAAGAGCCGTACAAGTCAGTTCTAGAAGCAGGTATAATTTCGAATCAAACTTGAAACCGTGTTCTCTTGATGCTTAAATTCCTCATCGCCAGAGGCTGCAATCATGCAGGATCATAGGATAATGCAAGGTCATGTTCTCAATGCACTAATTGAGCACATTTTTTTCAAATACATTTGATATGGTTGCCGAAATGGCTGGGACGTTTGGCTTAGAATGACCCAGCTGTTAGCTTCAGGTGAACGCATAACATACTGCATAACACCTGTGAATGGAAAAAGCTTTACAGACAGGCACTGCACAAGAAATAAAAAACATGGTTGATCCCTCCGTCATTAGAATTGGTATAACACGAAAGTGAAAGTTGTCCTTACAGAAGTAGTCGAATGTTTACTGCAAATTGATATAAGAGAGCTTGATCAATGCCTATTGGTGTGTTAACGTGGATGCATCCACGTCGATGCTTGATGGTACATCTGTATCCCGACGACTAACGTCTATGATGAACGATTAGAGAAACCCCCGTGGTCATAGATGATTGTGGTAGCTGTACGGTGAGAGCGGAGTCATTGAAAGCGGTGTGACAGCCAGAAGAGCGTCAATGATTGGGCGCCGAACTTGGGCTAAGGTCGCCTACTCGCGGCATGTTAGAGTTATTGAACGCTGCCCGACCAAAACGCAACGCGCGTCGTGTCTTCCCCGTTGGGCGGCTGCTATTTTTCGCGGGGCGAGCTAAGAACATGGCTAGGGACGCGGGAGTTAGGGCCACGCGACGCACTCGCGCGTTGCACAGCTATTTTTTTGGTATGGACGGATGCTACGAGTGTGGATGCTAGGGGTAAGGTCGCCACCTGGCAGTGTGTTAATGCGTCGTAAAAATTGCATGTTTACTATTCGAAACACGCCGAATGGGAGGGACGCGGAGAAACAACGCTTCGAAGAAACTAATCGTGCCTTTCACGGTCATAATGCATTAGTTCTCTTAGCAGGAGCACTGTGAGAGGACAGTGGTAGATATAAAAGGCTTGTTCTGAAAGCCTGCAATTTATGTGACCGTGGCGCAGTGGATAGGCGTGCCCGGCATTTCTTGTCGCGGACCTAGAGGTCATAGGTTCGACTCCCGTTGACGAAACCTTTTTTCTTTGTCTTCTGATCATGTGTATTTTTTCGACGTCATTTCTGTGACGGAAATACGTCACTCAAATCTTGGTGGACCCCCGGCATAAAACACTTTCGTGTTAAAAAGAAATCAATGTTCAGCACCGAAGAACTATCTCATGCTTCTTCGAAGAAACTTCTTTGTAAGGAAATAAGAAAGCAGAACTGTAGTCCAAGTTTTCTGCTATGGGCACATTGTTCTCAAACAAATCGCTCATACATTAAATGACACAGCAATTAAGCTTATCATTTTGAGGTAGCCTCATTCTTGAATCTTAAGCGCGTCCTACTATAAAATAATACAGCTTGCACAAAGTCAAGCCATACATGAACAAAATGTTGGATGAAAAATTCATGATCATGCGATGTCGCTTAAGCCGACGTTTTGACAAGCAGACCCGTCTTCTTCAAGGCTGCAGCCTTCAAGAAGACAACTCCACTTGCCACAACCTGTGCTCCAGCGGAACCCTAAGTTCGCGAATTTTTCATATCGTCAAGCTTCCATCTTCCCATGAACTCCTGCCTTTTTCGGATAACAAAATAAACTACACAAGTCATGTTTTGAGCGAAAGATTTATGTATGACATTCACACCTATGACAGCAAGATGAGATGTTGCTGCAACCCTTCCAGACTCCCTTCGGCTGCATGCTGGGAATTCACAAGTCACAAAACAAGTTAAACCCGCGAGAATTATCATAAGGACCAGACATACCTATATAAACCATACATCATAACCAAACCTCCAAGGACCCAGCTGTTGCCAAGGCACATTCTACAACTTCCACATCGCATCATTTAGCACAAGCAGCTAAAAATGCGGTTCATATTACAAGCCTCCACATTGTTGAAGAGAAGGAAATACACCGACCAAATAAACGATTAAAAAAAAGTGCCCCCACCTCCCCGAAGGGAAATCGTGAGGAAATGCGAATGCATTTCGCGCGCGCTTCACTCCATTTATATATACGTGCGAGCGAGCGGACGGGAGTGTGGGGCGCAGGGAGGAGAGAGAGCGAATGGCGAGAGAAGGAGCGGCGAAGCACTGCACCTACCCTCTGCTACACTCTCCACACACGCGGGAGCTCCGCTGAGCTTCCGCGATGCGAGCGCCCTCACACACCAGAGCGCGCTCCTCCTCTCCACTCACTCTCCGCTACTCCGCCCGCACCACCTGCTCCGGTTGCTAGGGGGCGAGGATAAGCGCGCGCGCCCGCAGCTGTTGCTATGGGAGAGGGAGTGAGAGCGGAGAGATAAAAAATTACACCATCTTCCGCTAAAGGGAACCATGTGTAGATGTGAAGCAGCGGGCGCTAACGCTTACACCGGCGGCGGCGTTGACGCTGGCGCTCATCGCAGCGTTGCGCAGGAGAGAAAACTGGAGATGCGTAAAGCACGCAGCGATGGAGCGGTGTTTCCTACTGGAACATGCCAATCGCTGCTAATGTGCAATGAGAGACAGAAGACTCCGACTGGACACAGAGACTCGCAGTCCGCTTTTAGTTAACGCGCACGCTGCGAATTTTTATTGTTCAACAACGCACAGGAGAAATCTCCCACCGGCACCACCTTGGAGGTCAAGATCCATGTGGCCAGTGAACGGTTGTGCAGCGCGAGCAGTCGGTTTTTTCAACCAAGAAACTCGCTAGCAGTAGCTGCCTGTGTCGGCGTCGCGAGGCGAGAGAGGGGGGGAGCGTAGGAGAGGAGAGAGAGGGGGGCGCGCATGCGCAGTGGGAGTGTGGACGCCGCGGGCAGGGATGCCTAGAGGAGAGAGGGGGAGCGTAGCAGGGGAGAGAGGAGGGGAGGCGCATGCGCAGTGAGGGTGTGGTTGCCGCGGGGAGGGATGCCTAGAGGGAGAGAGGAGGTTTTTTATTTTTTTTAAAGGGGTTTGCGCATGCGCAGTAAGGGTGGTCACGCCGCACACCACCACCACCGGATTAAGCTTCGCCATAAGATGCTTCACATCTAACACCTGCCGGCGCTTACCTCCTCAACCTATCCTCCTCCTCCGCGGACAACGCTGGACAACGCCGGATGCCTGACATAGCCCGACTATGAAATGCATTCGCATTTAAAAGAAGACGACGTTTTGGCTTCCATACGGGAAGCCTTGTTCACAATGAGACCAAACGAATGTGGCTTGGGTGCATGTGGAGAGGTGGCCTGCACATTAAATTTGAGGTATTAGGTCAGAAGACCCCATTTAGTATATGGTCTGTCTTTAGAAATGACACACACGTGTCCTCAGAAATGTCAGAACATGTACACAAAAAAAACATTTCTGAGATATTGAGGACATACCTCGCTTGGCAGAGCGTCAAAGTTGCAGTTGTATCCGCGGCCAAATATGCTTGAGGTTGACACGTTACAGCAGAAGGTTTGTGTTGACCCTTCAGACGTGGCATGTAAACCAGTGACGATTGGAGCTATTAGCAGTCAATCAATCATATCCATTTTACAGTTGCATGCAGTAACTGCCACATTAACTTGCACGCGCTTGGCACATCCCTTAGCCTCCTCCTTCTCACCCTGCTGTGTTTTAAATCCCTGCACATGTCGATAACACTGCGATTTACTCCAGTGTGTCAATTTTTACGGAGTGATATTTGCTCGTTTGATAGGCGTTACTGTTAAATTTTCTTTGAAATACAAAGTCAGCGCAGGCGCGTGAATGGTCTTGGTGGAATGCATCCCAAAATAAACTCCCGTCTTGGTCGTCCACGACATCTCTGCGCTCCCGTTTGCATGTTACAAGGTCACTTTCGCTAGCGATTCGCGAATCAGGATAGAGCTTCCCGATCGCCATGGGATACCAACGTCCAGAAGCGTGCGCAGGGTTTCACTTCGGGGCGGGGGGGGGGGTGGGGGGGGGGGGGGGGGGGGAGTGCGAAGGTTCGGCGCAGCGCACCCCCTCCCTATTATGTGAATGTATGGGGCTGTCTCCCCCGTGCGCACACCTATGCCAACCTCTGCACTTTTTGCCGAGAAGCGATCGAGAAACAGAGTAAGAAATTGCGCAAAATATTCCGTTTTAAGCCACAGTACAAGAAAAAAATTATATAGTTTACGTATAAATTCACGAATTCGCGGCTATAGCGTCCACATTATGCAAGTCCTCAGAGTTGCGGATGATCATCATCGGCATATAGCGCATGTATTACAACGAACAGATGAAAAGGAAAGAAAGTAGTCTTATACTAATTGAAGCGCCTATTGATCATTTTCATTAGGTGCTCTGAACGTACTCGTCAGTACATAGCGCACTAGAGTTCGACCACTCGATCCCGGTCCTTGCACCGTTAACCACTTTCAGTCACGATTGGAATTGCGCAAAAAGTGCCCTCTCCGCAATAATCGCGCGCCAATGCTCCTCGTACGCTCGCGTTTTTTTTCTTTTTCCCCAGGAACAGGATTTTTCTCTTTTTTTATCACACTAGATGCAAGCTGACACCTGAAAATCGCTGCACTCGGTTCAGCCTCGGCACGAAAGCAGTTCTCAAAACGGTGGTATCGGGCCCACGCCAACGGTGCATGCACGTCGCTCGAATGCATACTGCAAGAAAGAGACGCGCGAAAGGAGTCATCTCCACAACGTGCGAAAACTAGAGCTGACTTATTTGCTACTCGCAAACTAAGTGTCTTGTTAAACCGTGTACAGCCGAAGAATGTAAAGATATGAAAGTGGTACACTCACCTTTAACCGTGCACTTTAGTTGAGGCTGCAGGTCCAAGCACACGCGCGTTACCGAGTCACTCGTGTCTTTCCAGTACGCCACGCAAAAAATAAGACAAAATGGCGCACCAAGCAGCAGGCTCGCTAAATAGACGAGAAGGAAGCACGCACAAAGATGAAACACGTGGGAATGTACCGGCTCCCTCGGTTCTCGCTCTCTCTGGCGCGGCGTCGCTGGCTGCACCTGCACGGCTCTGCCTCCTTTCCACTCTCTCCTGGACAGGTAACCGCAAAGGCGGCGAGAGAGAGAGAGTGACGTGTCACGTGACGTAGGGTAGCCAACCGGAAGCGCGCGCTGGAAGTTTCCCCTCTTTTTCTTTTCTCTCGTCCCTACTTCCTCCGCTCGCTCATTGACAGCAGTCTTTCCCGCTTGACGCCGACTGCTCGTCAAAATAGATAAAGAGATCGCCGTCAAAATGATGGCTCGTTTTAACAGTGCAGGCTTGCCAGATGATCTTTCACGCTTTGGCTCTTTGCAACGCCATATTTTGTGGAACACCATTCTGCAAAGATGTATCAATTTAGCGCTTCAGTGACATGAGCAGCGACAAAAGGGGACAGCTTCGTTTGCCTGCATATGCCATTTGATGAAAGGAGGAATACACCTGTCACTTGCGCACTTATTAGTTGTCTACGCAAATCCCTTTCCAGCGTGTTTCTCTGCGATCAGTACTCTCTGCGATCTCAAGGACGTTGTCCTTCTATAACATCCTCTAATGTCTCGTGCAAACGCGTTGACGTTGTGACCAGGGTAACATATTGACTATGACGCAACCTTTATGGAGGTCACGAAACGCGCACCACAGGTACACGTCATAGTCTGTTTCGTTGAACTTAAGTGTAACTGCTCTAAGATCTACACCGATGAGTCGAATCGAGAAGCTGGTATGCCTTACGCAGCACTCTGTACTATCTTCTCCGAATCGTGGAAACAACCAACTTCCCGGCTGAAGCATACGCGGTACTATAAGGCGTAAAACATTGTCACGTGGTAATGACATCGAAGCAGGCAACAGTCAGCGTGCTTAAGACGAAACTCTTACTTGTGCCCGGGAAGTTAACGTTAAAGCAAAAGCGATAGACCCGAGGTCTAAAACTAACCTCAGCTAGAGGGCCACAGTCAGAACATTTAGTCCCGCAAGGACCGCGACCACGAAGAAGTTTTGAGCGGCATGAGGGAGGGTGGGTTTGAACAATATGTCAGCTGCCATGTCATATTCAAGGAAGCCTTCCGTTATTTTATTTGAACGGGTAGCGTACTGCACTACCCGTTCAATGATATGAACCAAATAGCCTGCAAAAAGGTCTGATTGCCCTTATCTGAAGTACGATTGATTACTGAATAGAATTTGGCGTCAGGGCTCGAGAAATATATCGATTATCGACACCGGTCTTCGGAATGATTAAAATCTAGACACCCATTCTAAAATATAGAGTTCTCTCACCGTGGTTATGTTTCAACAAATGGTGGCCGCATGAACTCAGCGAAAATATTGATCGAGAGCAGTCATGCGCGGGCCAGGCCCCGAGCGTAAAGACAGCAGGTTGCATGCGGTTCATGGACCACGTGTTTGAGACGCCTGCAATACACGCTGTACATTGACAGCGGCGAACAGAGCGTCGGCCATGGGCAATCTGATCAGCAGTAAAGCATGTCACTCTTTTGTACTTTTGCCATCGAAGATTCCAGTGATATCGTTGGTCCCCGGGTTAGTTCCAGAAAAGCTAGCAGTTGCTCCGTTTACGAATACAACCGACGAGCGAAGCTTCTTAGAAATGAGACGCAAACTATGCGCCTGATCTCGCTGCTGGCATACATGAAGGCGGTAGGGTGGGGAGCGGGTGGGGAGAGCGTCTGCTGCGCTCGGTGACGGGAATGACTGAGCGAGTAAGTGTGCGGCGCGCGCAGCGCAGGGAGAGAGAGACAGGTGGGAGAGGGGTGCGAGCGTCAGTGTTGCCAGGTTTGGCTATATATAGCCAAATTGGGCTACAGAAAAAAAATTTTGGCGTCGTCTTGGGCGAGTTGGCTATGTGGCTATATTTGGACTATTGAAAATCGGGGACTTGGCTTTGTCTGGGCTACAAGTGGCGCCATCACGATCAACGCTCCAGAGGTGACTGTCATCGAGCAGAAAGAAATCTTTAAATACGCATTCACATTTCGCCTCGCACGCTTCATGTGAGCGGAAAACCATGCGACGAGCACCAATTTTCGCCCCGGCGAGAGCGGAACGCCTTTCCGCCTTTATAGTAGTAGTTGGAGGTGTATTTGTTTAAATAAAACGGGCCTTCGTTTATCCAAACCTCTTGCGATTTCGCCGATTCCCTTGCGGTTAATCTTGTTTTTAATCCGATTGAAGGCGCAACGTGGGTTGTCTGCTTTAGAACCTACAAAAGTTCGAGCGCATACGCTGCCAAGAATGATGAGTCATGCACGTGGCCATCGCCATGAATAATGAGCTCACGCGTTTCACCCAATATAAGATTCCGGCGTCTGTGCTCTCCGTTCGTGCTTTGCCTGACATCTGCGTCGCGTGGAGCAAGTTTACCCCAAAAAAGTTTAATTCTTGATCTACCGCATTACCTATGATGGGATACTAGTTATGGTGCTCGACTGCTGATGAAGGTTGCGGGATCGAATCCTGGCCGCTTCGGCCACATTTCCATGAAGTAAAATGCTATAGAGGCCTGCGTTCTCACTTCTTAGATAAGGTGAATGAATTAAAGAACCGTAGGCGGACGTGATTTCCAGAGTCCTCCACCACGGCGTCTCTCATAATCGTGTCGTCGTTTTGGGACGTGAAACCTCGACAACTATTACTATCTACCGTATCCACTCCTCTATCCTTCACCTCCACAACAACATTACAATTGTAACAAAGCCTTGGAACTCTGCATTCCATCGTCCTCTCCGGTGCATTCTAGTGGGTCGCCCCCCTTCGGCTCCTTTCTGAGAAAGCTCCGCTCGTGATCTGTCTTGACTGTCGCTGTTGTACATCGTCGCCGAGTGCCAACCAATAAACGTCTTTACACATTATACATCTATAAGTGGGCAATTTTAGATGCGAAGCATCTTATGCTCGGGCCTCTGTCCGTCCGGCGTCCCGCGTCCCGCGTCCCGCGTCCCCCGTCCCCCGTCCCGCGTCCGGCCACTTTCATGAAGTAGGGAAGCACCCATTATGCGAACCAGAACACTGTAGTAATATGAAGGCCGTCAACCACT
Organism: Rhipicephalus appendiculatus; assembly: GCA_030522465.1. Lineage (NCBI taxonomy): Eukaryota > Metazoa > Arthropoda > Arachnida > Ixodida > Ixodidae > Rhipicephalus > Rhipicephalus appendiculatus. The sequence goes on along the minus strand of JALIZH010005306.1, from coordinate 3,737 downwards.
ACTACAGTCATCAGAGTCATGGCCGAGACAGAGAGGCCGCTTAGCAATGGCTAGGCAGGTGGTGTCTGTCGCCCAGGTTGACCCCATTCCTTGAGTCATGACCGAGAGCACAGAGAGGCTGCTTAGCAATGGCTAGGCAGGTGGTGTCTGTCGCCCAGGTTGACCCCCATTCCTTAATCTTGCTTGCATGTGTTTGGAAGGGGCATGCGCGTCCCCTCCCCCTTTCTCTCCTCTAGGAATCTTCTACTCTACGGAGCGTCCCCTCCCCTATGCTCTCCTACGCTCACCCCCCTTCCTCTCCTCTAGGAATCCTCTACTCTACGGAGCTGCTCCCACGTCCCACAGCGCATGCACGTCCCCTCTCTCTCCTCTCCTACGATCCCCCCCGTCCTTTCCTCTAGCAATCCTCTACGCAGCGGCGGGCACGACAGGTGGTGTGACAGCTGTATACTCCGCTGGGGGGCGCCACGGTAGTTCCGCGGTATGAAAATGACGGAGCGCGCGCGCCTCATTCTCTCTCCTGTGCAGCGCCGCGATGAGCGCCCGGACCGCTGCCGCGAAATGAGAGCGGCAACGTTCCTCCCGCTCAAGCTAACCATCTTCCCGCTGCTTCGCATCCACACATGGTTCCGTTTAGCGGGAGATGGGGAAGTGTTTTTTTTTTATTTGGCGGCGCTAAACTGGATTCGACGCATGAACTGAGTATTACCAGAGAAGGCAACAAAGGCTGGTGGTTATGATCATAAACTTTTGCTAGGACAGCACAAAAAAATAATCCTTCACCCTGTTTTGCTTCATGAGTAAAATACTGCCGAGTTGTTGATAACAGGTCCTATAGAACACCTCGCGTCGAAAGGAAACTTTCCAAAGGCGCGACTCAAATTGCATAATTTTGTTTTCTTTTCGTTTTTCTTCTTCTTCAAATTAAATTGCCGTACGTGATTGCTTAAGGAAGCGCCTGAATATCGATACCCTCGCGTTTTTTAAAGCAAGCTGTTTGATGCACTAACGGCGGGTTGCACAAAGTAAGCTGCAAATAAGAATGGCTATATTTGGCTACAAATATTTTCGGTCTTTTTTGCCTTTGGCTACATTTGGGCTACAGTTTCTGTGGCGTGTGGCTACGCCGCCTCGCCCGACCTGGCAACATCTGGCGGTGATGCGGCGGGGAGCTTCCACGGGGGCCGACGGAACATCCGCGCGCAGCGTTCGGCGCGCGCGGCGTTTCATTGCCTTTTGCGCCACCGCCGGTTGTGGAGTGCGTCTGGTACTACCTTCGACGAAGCGCCCGTAGTGCGCTAGAATGATGGCTGTCATTTCACAATCCACGATAAAGGTGGTGAAAGTGAAGACTACCATTGCAACCAGTTGTGCACAGAGCTTATTTATTACCAGTTTATCAACGGCCGACGCTGTGTTCGCCGATATCAGTGTAGAGCGCACTGTTTGCTGTGATTTCAGTTTCCATTTCTCGGCCACAAGTACGGCCAAATAAACAGTTTCATTTTTGACACGTCAACTGCTGCCTTCCTAACGTCACGACCACGTGACAATATGCTCCGATGCAGACGTAACTCATGAAGGCGCCTCCAGCGGCAACAAGCGCAGATTTGGAACGACGTTCCCATCCGCTCGCACAGGGGAGTAATCGCGGAACGGCGCCTTTTCCGATGCCAATGCTTTTCGTGCTTTTCGCGCTTCGCCAGTGGTAAGAGCGACGGTCCGTCAGCGTTATGAATGTGATCAGCCAGATAAGAATAGCATAGCATAAGGCGCATCGCTGCGCGATGGCACCCCTGCCGCGGCCGTGACAGTGCAATCGCTGCTGTCATGTTTGAAGCTGACGCCGACTTTGCTGCCGCGTTAGCCCGAGGGTGATAAGCTTTGATCGTTTAGTGAGCGAAGCGGCCCGCGCTACACGCGTGCAGTTTTGCTCAATGGGCTGGTCGCCTCCGTTGTCGTTTTCGTCAAAAGTTTGATGTGGCCGCGTTCGCCTGAGGGTGCACGAAGTCTGGCGAAAAAAGCCGTCGCGCTGACACTAAGACTCTCTCACGGATGCTAACAATTCAGCGTCTTTTGAAAGCAAACGGCAACGAAAACGCCTCAAACGAACCACCAAAACGGCACAGTGGCTTGCCACCGCTTGCGTCGTCTGCTCTCGTATCGCGCCAAATCTGCTGCCGTGGCCGCTTTGGCACTAGAGGCAGCGCTCGACTGTGGCGGTTCCTAATGTATGCACGGTGCCTATATACCCGGACTCCTGCACATAGGCACACAGGTACCCGCACATATGTCCGCACATAGGTAAGGGTACCTTATTTAAAGCTAGCAGTTGTTCCGTGTACGAATACAACCGATGAGCGAAGCTCCTTAGAAATGGGACTCAAGTGACTATGCGCCTGGGGAGCTATTCTCGTGGTGTCCACTCAGTGGACATGTCCACTTCGGCCTCCACTGATTGGCTGGAGCTCGGCGAGCAGCGCGCCGCATGTCATTTGACAGATCTTACTTCCGCAACGTCATTTTGACGTCACGCAGCTTTCACAACTCTCGACACAAATGAGAAAGACGGAATGCGTTTCGCTGCGACGAAAGCTGCCCCCAGAATCCGCTTTTGGACGCACATCTCGGAGGCCGAACATGAACTCTAATCATGTTAGCCCTTGAATTAGGTTTAACGCGGCCGCCCGCCTGACGCACCTGGAAGGTCAGTACGCATTCCCTGCATCGTTCTTCAAACATCTCAACACGTTCATACGCAAGTTCAGACTTGTCAAGTTTGTTTAAGAGTCCTGTTACGGTACATTTCGCCCACTTTCTTTCTTTTTACGCGGGGAATGTGCTGGCGGGTTCGCTGCGTCGAAGGGGTCAAGAGTGCCATGACGTCACGACTCGCCGTTTTTTTTTTTGCGTAACTGAACGCGCTCCGCCAGAGTGGACATGTCCACCATGTGGACACTGCGAGAATCGCGCCCCTGGTCTCGCTGCTGACTCTCATGAAGGTGGTAGGGTGGGGAACTGGTGGGGAGAGCGTCTGTTGCGCTCGGTGGCTGAGGGCACGACTGAGCGAGTGAGTGTGCGGCGCGCGAGCAGCGCAGGGGAGAGAGAGACAGGGTGGGAGAAGGGTGCGCGTGTTTTCTTGCGCCGCGCGCCTTGTTTACGCCGCATTCGCGGAGAGCGTCTGCTGCGCTCGGTGGCGAGAACGCGCGCGTTCGCCGGTTTGAGGGGAGAGGGCAGAGACGAAGAAAGAGGAAGGGGAGACCTAATCTGCCTCCGTTTCGCATGCGTTCGTATTCTCGTGCTTTGTGCATCGTGCAGGCGCCATCCGCGTTCCAGCGCTCATAAAGCTCATTTATCCCTTTCCCGCCTGAGGGGAGACGCCACAGCTGGCACCGTTCCAGGGAGCTTCGACGGCGGCGACGCGGCGCCGGCGCGGGGTGCCGACGCTAGGGCTTCGCTCTTAAAAGCACGGTTAATGAAGTTATGCCAACTAAGGATCCGTCACACGTTTTGTCACACACGGCTACTTGCTGACCAACAGTTAGCCGCCTATCTGCAAAGGAAAATATGGCAGGGACGCTCAAGGGTGGTATATATCTTCCTAGAATGCCACAAACTGGCCACCTAAAAAAGCATTCTCCGAAGCCATTGCGGCAATGTGGGCCCCTACACCATTCAACGTTCAATGGCAGTGAGTGGCTTTTCAAAACTTAGTCAGATTTTCTTTTTTAAACAAT
>JALIZH010005305.1:0-11250 GCA_030522465.1 Rhipicephalus appendiculatus | reverse complement strand
CCAATCAACCCAGTCCTGTGCTTTCTGCTGCCAGGTTATACCTATAGGTAAGTACCAGTTAGATGCAGCTGTTATATACCTTCCTCTTGAGGGATAGTGGTAGACTACCATTCATGATTTGCGAATGCTTGGCGAATGTGCTCCATCCCATTCTTATTTTTTCTAGTTATTTCACTCTCATGGTTCGGCTCCGCGGTTACTACCTGTCCTTAGTAGACGTACTCGTTTACAACTTTCAGTGTCTCGCCACCTATCGCAAAGCGCTGTTCTCTGCCGAGATTGTTGCATATTACTTTAGTTTTATGCACATTAATTTTCAGACCTACTATTATGCCTTCCGTATCGAGTTCAGTAATCATGAGCAGTAATTCGTCTCCTGAGTTACTCATCAATGAAATGTCAACAGCGAATCGCAGATTACTAAGATACTCTCCATTAACTCTTATGCCTAAGTCTTCCCAATCTAGGGCCCTGAGAACCTCCTGTAAACACGCGGTGAATAGCATTGGAGAGATAGTGTCTCCCTGCCGTACGCTCTTCTTTATTGGGAATCTGTCGCTTTCTTTATGGAGGACTATGGTGGCTGTAGATCCTCTGTAGATTTCTTCCATTATGTTTATATAGCCTTTGTCGGTGCCCTGATTCCGCAGTGCCTGCAAGACTGCTGATTTCTCCACTGAATCAAATGCCTTCTCGTAATCTATGAAGGCTATGTGTAGGGGTTGGTTGTATTCTGCGCATTTCTCTATCACCTGATTGATAGTATGAATATGGTATATTGTTGAGAAGCCTGTACGAAATCCTGCCTAGTCCTTTGGTTGATTAAACTCTAATGTCATATTAATTCTATTAGCAATTATTTTTTTAAATAGCTTGTAGACAACGGACAGTAAGCTGATGGGCCTGTAATATTTCAAGTCCTTGACGTCCCTTTTCTTATGGATTAAGATGGTGTTGGCATTCTTCCAAGATTCTGGTATCCTCCCTTTCAAGAGACACTTCGTATACAGGGTGGGCAGTTTTTCTAACACAATCTCTCTCCACCGTCTTTCAACAGGTCTGATGTTACGTGATCCTTACGAGCAGGTTCGCCTCTTTGCATTCCCTCGAAGGCTTTCTTTACTTCTCGTGCCAATACTGGTGGGATGTCAGATTCCTCTGGGCTGCTACTGCTTATAACGTTATCATCCTGATTGTCTCGGCTGCTGTAGAGATATCTGTAGAACGCCTCCGCTACCTCAACTATTCTATCCATATTGGTAGTGACTTTGCCTTCCTTGTCCCTTAATGCATACATCTGATTTTTGCCAATGCACAGCTTTGTCTTCATAGCTTTGAAGCTTCTTCCGTTTTTTAGAGCATGCTTAATTCTCTCCATATTATACCTACTTATGTCGGCTACTTTACGCCTAATGATTAACTTCGAAAGCTCCGCCAGCTCCATTTTGACTGTTGCATTTCAGGCTTTCATGGTTTGACGTTTCTTAATGAGGTTTTCCGTCTCCTGGGATAGCTTACCAGCGTCCTGTCTAGCGACTGTACCCCCGACTTTCATTGCACATCCTTAATGATACTAGTCAGATTATCCTTCATTGCGTCAACGCTAAGGTAGGTTTATTCGGTTACAGCCGCGTACCTATTCTGAAGTGAAACTCTGAATTCCTGTACTTTCCCTCTCAGAGCTAGTTCATTATTCGGCTTCTTGCGTATCAGTTTCTGCCGTTCCTTCCTGAAGTCTAGGCGAATTCGCGATCTTACCATTCTATGGCCACTGCATCGAATCTTGTTAACTACTTCCACATCCTGTACAATGCCCGGGTGGGCACACATTACGAAGTCTATTTCATTTTTTAGTTTCGCCATTAGGACTCCTCCACGCCCACTTACGATTAGCCAGTTTTCTGTAGAAGGTATTCAAGATCCGTAAATTATTGCGTTCTGCGAACTCTACTAGTAATTCCCCTCTGGCGTTTCTAGAGCCGATGCCATATTCCCCAATTGCGTGATCTCCAGCCTGCTTCTTGCCTACCTTGGCATTGCTTCTTGCATACCCTACTGTAAAAATTCGCATGCCGTCATACGGAAAACATACGGATTCCGCATATTTTCCGTATAAGATATATGGATTTAGTACGCACGTATACGGATGCTTACGGAAATTGTAAGGAACATATGGAAGTATCATATGGTACTTAAGGAATTCCGTATGGACGTACGGATGTAGCCTTAAGGAACATGCGGATGCCGTATCTGTTATACGGATCGACTCATACGGCGATACGGAATATACGGAAAGTATGATGCGGAACATGCGGAAACCGCATGGGATACGGAAAGAACAAACGGAAACCGTATGTGCTATGTGGAAAGATCCACGTGGCAATAAGTAGTATACGGAAAGCATGGTGTTCTACCTGAACCCATGACCATAGGCGAGCGCACGGGGGGGGGGGCGCCCCCCTCTTCTCTCTTGTCACCTAAGAGGGAGGGGGCCTCCCTCCCTCTTAGGTAGAGATACTTTCTGTGCACGTCAAACGCTCCCTCGGCGACCGTCGTCTTTCCCTCTCACCCACGATGGTATTACGCTACATTCCACCGCGGCGCGCCGCCACCTACGTTGGGCTTGGCTTTCGTGGCTTGAGGCGCTCCTGCCAGTGTATCGCACGCTGCCGCGTCTAAGCAATTGCGCTTGCGACGTTTCCTTGCTGCTGCGATTCTTTACTGATATACCCGTAAGCGTTTGTAGCCATCCTGGCCGGATACCTGGAACGCCAGTGCTGAAGCGGCTGCCCTGCCCTTCGCAACCAGCTAGGCGTTGGATGTCCTGTGGTTGTGCGGCAGTGAAAAGGCGCCCGTCGGCTAGCTGTTGCCTACATTGCAACCGAATGGTGACAGGTGTGTGTGTGTGTGTGTGTGTGTGTGTGTGTGTGTGTGTGTGTGTGTGTGTGTGTGTGTGTGTGTGTGTGTGTGTTTGTGTGTGTGTGTGTGCCTGCCTGCAGGAAAGGTTTATAATCTGCTGGATCTCGTAACACCTTGGGAACCCGAAGGTGCATGACGCGACCTGCCACAACTCTAGTTACAAGTGAGAACCACCTATTTTTGTGTCACCATAGACTTTGCTTGCTCCACCACGTTTCCCGCTTGCTTGGCATTACAGCTTCAAAGGTTTACCCGCCAGTGAGAATGCCATGCCTTCATTGCAGTTAAGGATGGCGGGTCAATGCGATTACCTCGCAATGGCAGGAACTGTATGAGAGATTCTGCTGTTTCTACATCCTCACAATATTGAGCATGGTCAGTGGTGGCAGATGTGAACAAGTGCATGTGTTGTGGCGTGTGCCAGGGGGTCGTGTCATCTGACAGTGTGAATTGTTTATGCTTATTCTGATTGGTGTGTGCCCGGGTGTCATGTCGCCTGACAGTGCCCAACGTTTACGCTTACTCTACGTGTGACAACTGCCACTGTTTCTACATTCTCGACACATGGAGTGTAACCAGTGGTGGTAGACATGAACAAGTGCGTATGTGGTGGTGCGTGCCAGGGTGTCGTCTTGTCTGACAGTGCACATTGTTTGTGGTTATTCTGCGCGGTGCATGCGAGGGTGTTGTCATCTGACAGTGCACGTCGTTTAGGCTTATTCTGCGCGTACATGTGCAGAATAAATATTATTCAGTTTACTTTGATCTCTCGATTAAGCTGTCCTCCAACAAGTTCTGACTTCATGGACGACCTTGTCTGCATTGTATGGACTCGCTAAACCAAAATCACACAACAATTATCCCTTGTAGAAGTCAGTTTTGCCTTACAGAAGATAGATTTTAGTATCTCGAAATGGACGGTACAAATTCATATGGCATCTGATGCGGAAAAGGTATATATGTAAGCCGTATCATGCGGTTTCCGCACGACCACAAATCCGCACGACCAGCCGTATCATACGGCATCCATAATACCATATTTCCGTATAAATGGAAACCGTATATACGGAGGATACGGATCCGTATAATCCATATATATGGATTATGCGGATCCGTACCATGCGGATCCGTATCATGCGAATCCGTAATACCATAATTCCGTATGTACGGATCCGTATCTTCCGTACATACGAATTTTTTCACTAGGGTACCTTGGTATACTGTGTATTTACCTTACTCATTGCTGATTCTACGTCTTCGTTGAAGCGTTCAACCCATTGATCATGATGGCTGGATGTAAGAGCGTAGGCCTGTATCACCTTCATCTTGTACCGCTTATTAAACATAATTACGATACTTGCCACCCTCTCACTAATCCTATCGTATTCCTCTATATTAACAGCTATAATTTTATGAATAAGGAACCGCACCCCCAGTTCTCTTCTGTCAGCTAAGCCACGATAGCAGAGCACGTGTCCGTTCTTCAGCACTGTATAAGCCTCATGTGTCCTCCTAACCTCACTGAGCCCTATTACATCCCATTTAAAACCCTCTAATTCCTCGAACGGCACAGCTAGACTCGCCTCACCAGATAAAGTTCTAGCGTTAAAGATAGCCAAGTTCAGATTCCAATGGCGGCCTGTCCGGACCCGGAGATTCTTAGCACCCTCCGCTGCGTCGCAGGTCTGACCGCCACCTTGGTCAGTTGCTTCGCAGCCGCTGGGGACTGAGGGCCGAGGGTTATTTGGTGTATTGATGTGGGAGGCAGTGGCCAAGTACTGCACCAGGGTGGCCAATCCTGCTCTGGTGAGGGAGTGCACTGCGGGCTGTGGTCGCCAGTGAGGCTGCACCCCAGGCCTTTTTGCACAATTCCATCATCAAGTGGATTTTTTTTTATCCGGTTGGGAATTGGTCGGCACCGGGATTCGAACCACGGACCTCTTGCATGCCAGGCTGATGCTCTACCTCTACGCCAACGCTGCATCTTATTATTATTTATTATATATGTGCTTATTAACGACATCCTAGTGGGGGATTCACGATAGGCTGCGTCCACGTATACGTACATTGAAAAGTTCAGCTACCACAACGGTTAAATAGTGATCACGGGCGTTAGTCGTCACGATGGAGATATGCCACTAGGCGTCAACGGGTGTGCATCCACGTCAAATGGAGCTATAGCTGCCAAACACCAATATACATTGTACAAGCTCTCATATCACTACACAATAAATACTACTCTGCGAAGACATGTTGCACTTTCATGTCATACCGATTCGTTTGACAGAGGGATCAGCCATACTTTTCTAACTTTTCTGTCTCCCATTACCCCTTCTCCAGCGCAGGGCAGCAAACCGTATATTTATTTTCCGGTTAACATACCTGGCTCTCCGCGTTACATTTCTCTCTTTCTGTCTCATTTCGACCACCCACACTGTGGTAGTACAGAGAAAGGCGAGGATGCAATCTGCATAACGGTTGTTCTGGCTCTACATTCCCAATACACATATGATGGTTTCCTCTGCAATTTGCTAGCGGGCGAGGGCGACGCGGAGGCGGCATGGTTCCGATGCGCAGGCTGACTGGGTTATTCTTCGCCGACTGGTGCGCGTTGTATTGCCGGTTTCGTGTGAAATTATACTTCTGTGTTGAGCAATGCGCTCGTGCCTGGGCGCATTGCCTGGTGCAGGCCGAGATGCCATAGATGACATCCCTGCGGTAGAGTGCCGGTGCAAGATGAACCATAGCTACGCTGAAAAGTAGTGGGTGGATCACTTAGCCTGCAGGGCGCCCTTGTTTGAACCGTTAAGGATATTTTAACACATCGAGCCGAGTCCGATCGTTTGGTGTGCGGTCTGACAAGAATGCCTGGACATTACTGTGGGCACGCTGTGCGCAGTGAAGGGCAGCGAGGCCCTCGACATTGGCACCATGGCTGTCATTATCGAAGGTTCACTTGTGTCCAAGGCCAAAATGAGGTTTTATCCTTGCTGTAAGGTGCTGTCAATGACTTCTTTGAGTTGAAGCAGTAGCTGCTCGATTGAAACATGTGCGCGAAACCGATACATTGAATGCAAGAGAAGGACCTGGTACACAAAATACTACCCCATGTGCTAATTGATGGCACATTTGCAGTGTTTACCTACGCACGCAGTGAGTAGTAACTGTCGGAGGTTCTCGATCTGGAATTTTTTTTCCAGGCTTAGGTATCATTATACCCCTGCGTGCTTCCACTTGGGGCGTGGGGGGAGCGTGCCACCCTGCCGATGGTCATTTAGGAGCTTCGTAAGTTTTTGCATGGTGGTGTCTTCGAGATTCCTCATAAGGGAGGACGAGAGATCCTGACCGGCCCGGCTGCCGGGTTGCTGGTGCAGCTGCGAATGGCTGCATAGACATAGTCCACCGTTATCGGTAGGTCGGGGTGTCGTTGGCGCGACCCTGGTAGTGCCGCAGAGATTGACTACTCGCAGAGACTGACTACTAAGCTTTCGACATCATGAAGGCCAGTGAGCTGCTGGGTCAGCGTCCAAAGTCTCGCGCCTGCTCGCTCTTCTCGCAGCGCGACTCATGCCTCTCATGGGCGAGCACGTGTCAGCGGTTTTTGGACCTGCGAGAAAAAAGGGAAGACACGCGTAGGCAGAGGGACAGTTTTTGTTTCGAACGCTGTAGAGGACTACTTCATTTTTGCATCTAGTTTTCAGGGCACAAGTTCGCCCATAATAAACCAGTTTTTGTGTTTCCTGTCTTTCAATCCGTTACAATATATCGCCTGAGAAGGAGGCGGGCGACAATCACCAAAGCCCTTGATGTTGAGCTGAGGTAGTACGTTGTTTATTCCGTGAGAGGAACGTATGAGGCGCGTGACCGGTTTTGACAGTTAAGATATCTATGGCTAGGATCTGGAAAAAAAAAATATGGCTGATCCTTCCGTCATAAGAATCGGTATAACAGGAAAGTGAAAAGTGCCTTCACAGAAGTAGTGCTTATTGTGTAGTGATTATGAGAGTTCGTACAACGTCTATTGGTGTTTTACAGCTATAGCACCGTTTGTCGTGGATGCACTCACGTCGACGCCTATTGGCACATCTACATCGCGATGATTAACGCCCAAGATCTTGATTTAACCGCTGTGATAGCTGAACTTTTCAACCTATACCTAGACACTGCATATCACGAATTGTGCGCAAAGATGACACCAACAAGCACGTAATAAACACTGGTACTGGCACTGTGCACTTCTTCAAAGCGTCGTCATTTGAGGAGAGAAACGGCACGGCGTGCGCTCCTGAGTGATGCGGTAAACTACGCCTGTGCTCCTGCATACACTGCCGCACTGCGCTTCAGCAACACGGGAGGCATAGCTTGAGCCGCGAACGCGCGTAGGCGTTCCGCGTACCACTGGCCTCCGTCTCGCTCCACCAAGGCACCACATTCGTCCACGGACATCATTGCCTTTCTGCAACGCTTACTGCAGCAGTTTTATTAGTCAGTGCTATCGCAATCAAAGTAGTCGGGGGCGAAACACCATTGGTGTATGTGGAAGCTGCAGTACTCCGACTACGCGCCTAGCGAAAGGCAAAGAGCATAACTAAAGTGACACATAACTGCGTCTAGGGCGACTCCCCGATGATAGCGTGGGAAGTTTTGTTGCTGCTATCGAGACGCTTTCACCATGACCTCCGAGATTGCGCGCCGGCGCGCAAACTCGGACGCCATGCTTTAACTGCGTCGTGGACGAATCGTTCTCTATCGCTGGTTGTGTCATGCCGCAGTACTTCTCTTCATCGCTCACAGACGGCGGCACCATCCGCCGCCGCCAACAGAGAGCACCGAGCGCGAGAGATTGTGTGAGAGATATAAGGCGCGTTTGTAGAACGTCCTTCTGCTGCCTGTTTAGCTCAATGAGTAGAGCGTCGGGCGCATACGGTCGCGGGCCGACGAGTCGGAGGTTCGATTCCGGGTGGGCGAACATTTTAGGGGTGAAGCTCCTTAAAGCGGCACCCGTTCGTCCCTCGTCGTAGTGCGTAACTAGTCTTACGCTTTGACCTCCAAGGTGGTGCCGGTGGGAGATTTCTCCTGTGCGTTGTTGAACAATAAAAAATTCGCAGCGTGCGCGTTAACTAAAAGCCGAATTCTTCTGTCTCTCATTCCCCATTAGCAGCCATTGGCATTTCTCGTGTGCGTGATTAAACAATAAAAATTTTGTTCAAAACGCCGTTGATTGATGAAATAAACCAACGAAAGACGCCAGATGTTTTCTAAAAGCAAAACGAAAAGACGCCAGCTGCTTAACGAAAGACGCCAGGTGTTTTCTAAAGCAATGGTTTTATAATCAAAACCATATCGCGATACAGGTTTGTAGTTGACGATGCTCGTTGCCGTCGGTGTGTGCTCGTATGGATAAGGATGCCGCTGCAACCAGTGCAAGAACCACTTAGCTTACATTTCACCGACCACAAAGCGGTCATAATGAAAGGACAACGGAAACCAGCAATAAAAGTTTGATAAAACATTTAATCAATCGTTTCACGTCATTTTTATCGGGCGAATTAACGGAAGAAATTTCACGGTTTAACCCTTTGTCGGTCGTCCTATATTTTTGACATGGTAATATAAAAAACGGCTGTCCTTTATTGATATAAACTAGAAAGAAATAGTATGAAACAAATTTAATCAAAATCAAGCCAGTAGTTTACTGAAAAAAAAGTGGGACATATATGTCCCACTGACTCATGAGAGTGCTTTCAAAAAGTGGGAAAACACTGTCCCACTGCCTCATGAAGGCACCATCTCGCGATTGCATCAACAGGAATTTTGGGATGAAACGGCCGAAGCAAGTGGCACAGAGTATCACTTTTAAAGTTGTGAAGAGAAAAGTTGTGCGGACCTCATTTGAGCAGGAGAACGCCGCCTGCAGCTGCGTCTCTCGAGCCTTCAAAGCGCTGTGGTATGCCCCTGTAAAGCTTACTTCACCGCATGCATCGACCACTTTTTTTTGTCCATTTGGCTGTCCTAGCTTTTGCTGTTGAAATTTTCGAGTACAGATGTTATCCCTGAACACGTGGCTACATTTCAAGAGGTATATAATATCGAGAAAATATTCCCACGCATTAATATCCGCAATTGCGCTGCGCGATTAGCGGGATAATTTTGAAGGGGATTGTTCCGATGCATTTATTGGTCAAGTTATTTCGCAAATTTACAAAAACACGTGATGACTGGAAGCTAAGATCGTCTCTCTCGAAAACCAGAAAAGGAGGATATTATCCGGCATTTTGATTGGTAGGTTCTATGTATCTCAAACAGAGGAAAATTCAGAAGCGGTCATAAAAAATTGGCCGAAATTCAACGCTATTGTAACACTACATCCGCCCATCGAAAGCGTGGTAAAATAATTTTTTTCGAGATAACGATGACTTAGGTAAGATATGAGTGACTTAATATTGCGCTAATTGCAACGGGTGATGTGGGAGAAATTTTTTTTCTGTAGACGGAAAAGTGGGACGTATGTGTCCCACTGCCGCACAAAGGGTTAACCGATGATTACTTCCAGGAGCTTCGCCCAATCTCATCATCATTCACCTCGTGGATCTGTTTCTGAAAGTTTTTTCTTTCTCATTTGGTGGCGTCCATTTTATCACAGTCATATCCGTGACGGAAATACGTCAATAAAGTCTCGGTGGGCCCCGGCATAAAATACGTTTGTGTTAAAATGTTTCTGAGATATCGACACTAACACCATCCGCACGGTATGGTCACGCCATCTCTTGGACGCACAGCGAAATCGTGCTGTCTCTTACACATGGCGTGATCATGCCAAGAGCCCGTCTAGAAAGCCAGCGGCGAGGGAAACGTGAGTCCAATCAACCACACCGGGATAGCAGGCTGCAGGTGGGCTACCAAGCTGCTGCACCGTTGATAGCGTGGTACTCGCAAGCGTTCACAATGCCTTTATATGCGACCGGTCACACAGCAACTGTGGCACACGGGAACAGGGTCAAGTGGTCGCTGCCCTTCGAAGCAATCGCGCACATTGGCATGCGTAAGTGTGATGCCCATCGTAATCACTCGTCGGCTGGTGGTATGGGCATCCAGAGCTGAATCAGTGAGGGCACTGTCATCTAGGTAATAAGGCAAACTTCATTGGTGAATACGCTGGGATTCCGCAATCTAGGCTGCGTTGAGGGTGCATCTCAGAAAGCTGCGTGCGAGCCGTGTATTATGGGAAATAGGAGCGAGGGGTGCCAGCCATGGCACATATGACTTCATCAGTTCCTTGTCCCATGTGGTTCTTGTGGTTCCGGCTTTACGTAACAGAGATGCCGCGTTTTCTGCGCACCGGACGCGGTCAGTTCCGATTTCGCACTGTAAATTCGATTATGAATATTTCGGATTAGGTGAAACTTTCGCGATTATATTAAAGTGCGTATGCCATAAATTTGCACTCACTACAGCTTTCTAATATAAACAGCTGTCATCCTGTCAATAGTTAAATTGTTAGTGATGTTATTATTCTCGTCAATGTCATTTTAGTTGCGGGAAAGTGTTTCCGCCTGGACATAAAGTACATGTGCGGAAATGTCTGGAGTGTGAATGCCATAGACTTTTATTTAAAAATGTGTATCTTCTAAAAAAAAACACCCTGTATGAGCATTCACAACTGTATACACGAACAACCGTCTTTTGCGCGGATAGTTATCAAAGCTTTTCGGAAATAACTTATTAGATGATTTGAAAAAAAAAAAGAACTGGCGCCTACGGTGACTTGTGCACACCGTCAGCGAGATTCATTGTTGTTTGATAGTTTGTTGGACGTTTCATTATCATTAATTCTCACGTAGTGTTGAGCACCACGTTTATCGGTCTCCAGACCGAACAATTTCCCGCTGCTCCTGTTCTTTAATCCAGTACATTCATTAGATGCGGCTAAGACAAACATGAGCATGTGCTGTGCATTGTTTTTTTACCATGAATACTACTGCTCCCTTTCCATCCAGTGAACTTCCCAGCACCTATAGTATGAAAAGGTGCATAGGCCGAAGCTGAAGACCGTAGGCTTTGCGACTGGTGTGAGGAGGAGAATGAGTCTACAAGGTGATATATGTGGCATCGTGCAGCACGAAGGTAAACAAGCATCACAACAACGTTCGCTTGTCCAGTTCTCCTAACGGTGGCTCTAGGCAAGGGCCCCTATGAGGGAACTTCAGTAAAGAAACAGATGTTATGGAAGCAAGTAGCTGGAAATCGGAGTAAAACCAAGCTGTAGAGACCTTAATGGGAATTTTTAATGCGTAGCATCCCTTTGCTGATTCTCCAGCAATTTATGTGACA
>JALIZH010005304.1:0-14592 GCA_030522465.1 Rhipicephalus appendiculatus | reverse complement strand
TTTTTCATGTCTATCCGCTACGCCACCGACGGCGTCGGCGATGGCAACGGCGACAGCGACGCTGCTCAACGCAGGAACGGGTGCCTAAGACCTGCGCTCTAAAAATGCCACTACATCGTTTACATCGCTCCTAAGGCAGCCTGATATTAACGAAAGCACCTTTTACAGACTTCTCTTTTCGTTTTCGTAGCTGCCGTAAAAGGTAGTGCGCATTTATGCATGGTACTACCACATCTGAGGTCTTTAAAGGTAATGGTTTCTTGCTCCTTTTTGTTTCTAGACATATACGTCCAATGTCATGGCCGTGCGGCGCCGACGACCCGTAAAGGTCCCAAACTTGCTCACCGAATAAACATTTTCCTTCCTTCCTTCCTTGCTTGAAGCAGATAACAAATAATTTTTGAATAATTTTGAACTGATTTATGTGCTCGCATCCAGATGGGACAGACTAGTGCAATGTACTTTTGTCGCATGTGTGTGCATCATTTGGCCACATTTAGACAAATTATTTCAGCAATTAATGCACCATGGGCAAAATAATTGACCAAAAGGGGAAGCACTGATATAGGAACAGTCATGCACTTATGTACCGATTTGTATCGCAGGATATCTGAGCGGTTTTGATGTTCTCTACTGATGGTGTGAGCCTCATTATATATACTTTGAGTTTAATGACACCACGGCAATGGTAGAATGTTGAATACGCCTTTATTAGCATTTCCGTATTCCTACCTCGCTCTTCATACTTGATCGAAATCTTCCGGGCCACGATGGCACGATAACATCCCGTCGCACCCAAATGCTTCGGTACGGTTAGGTGAATGATAACAGAATAAATATTTCCGCGGATTTCTTCATCACAATTCGGCAAACTGTAGGTATGTGCTAGAATCCCCCTGCATGTAACGCATCATCACGATAACGTGAAAGCTCGCGACGTCAACACCACGCGTGGGCATTCAACAGTTCCTTTTTATGCCAAAAAAAAGCATTCATTTTCATTAATACCGGCACAATCCTTCCGCCCAACTGAAAAGGACATCGCTGCTTTTCCTTCATTTTTGCTGCAGTCGGTCGCAGTTGCTAGTAAGAATAAAATTAGTCAACTTTTATTATATTTTTAAGTGGTGTTGCCACACCGACAAGCCACCATGGCACATCGCGGCATCACTTCGGCAACTCTCCCTTACTGAATATAGCAGATATGTTTATTTAAACGCCTTGATGTAGCCTGCTACGGTCGTTGTGGCCCACTTAAAGATAAAAATATAGAAAATAGAACCAAACGGAGGTCAAAGCGCCGCTGACATTTCCGCTTAAGTTCTAAAAACACAACGCAAATACCCTCTCTCCACTTCTACTCGCTTATCAGTCAAGTAAGCCGATTGATAATAAATCATGTCAAAGGAAACAATGGTGTTTGTTTCAAAGAAATAAATGGGGATGTCCAGTAAGCAAAAAGGCTGTTTAATGGAGCTGTTTAATAAATGTCGCTGCTTTACCTTCGGGCTTCCATTAGCGTTGACGTAAATTTGACGTCAAGCTCAGAGGAACAAAAACAGTACCAAATGTCTGATCATTATTTGTGCACAAATAAAGTTTACAATGAATGTTTTAAGTATTTTTCCACCAACTGAGAAGTCGAACAACTTCAGTTGAATTATGTGTAGTGGGGAAGAGCGACAGCATCGAGCAGGAGCAACAGTAGAAGACGACTAAGACGAAGAGCCGAGAGGGGGGTTTATTGAAGCAAACCAACGGCCTGATTTCAAGGGCGAATATATATATATATATATATATATATATATATATATATATATAAAGGAAAGAAGTGTGAACTTAAGGGCTCGTTTACTTTGTTAAACACACTATTAATGAGAACTAACAGACAATGATGCCAAGGAAAGTATAGGGGACGTTATTAGAAGTAATTGTAATGTAAATGTGAAGAAAGGAAAGTGGACGAAAAGATAACTTGCCACCGGCAGGAATCCGAACCTGCGACCTTCGAATAACGCGTCCGATGCTCTACCACTGAGCTACGGTGGCGGTCATCCCTCCGTCCACTTTTTAGGGTATATATGTTCATTTTAAACGTGGGAGCGTCAGTCAGCGCCGCCTGTTGCCATTACAGCGAGTGTAGAACACCCTTTTTGCCTGTAGGCGTCACGTAGTACGTGATCTTATTACGAGCTGGCAGCTGACCAATAATCCCTCGAATACCACCTGAAGGCAACAAGTCTGCCAGAACGAGACCCTCGGCTATGAACGAAGGAAAGAAGTGTGAACTTAAGGGCAATATATATATATATATATATATATATATATATATATATATATATATATATATATATATTGTAAGGGGGTTTATTGAAGAAAACCAACGGCCTGATTTCAGGGGCGTCAGTCACTGTCACGCGCTCTCTCGGCTCTTCGTCTTAGTCGTCTTCTACTATTGCTCCGACTCGATGCTGTCGCTCTTCCTCACTACATATGAATAAACAAATGTTGGAGTTTTACGTCAAAACCATGATATGAGATCAGCGACGCCACAGTAGAGGGTTCCGGAAACTTATCACTTCTGGTGTGCGGGGACGTGCCCCTAAATCTAAGCACACGCGTCTGCTACATTTCGCCTCCATCAAAATGTGGTCGCCGCGGTTGGTCGCGTTGAAGTTTGGTTATTACTTCGGACGGGCGTGTTCATTACTGAAATAGGCCACATGGCTATTTCGGATTCATCGACCTTCTCATCCAGGAAGACAAAACATTCGTTATGAAGAATTTCATAGATACATTGGTTTTACGTTATCTGTCTTTCACTTAGTGAGGAGTTCGACTTCGCGAAATAAAAATCTGGCGTAGTCCGGCCGCTGAACGTTTAGTGCCTGTCCCTGTTGGATAACTGCTTCTCCTCGTCCGCTTACACTTCAAGTAAACTCGTGAAACAAGTACCAAGGCATCTTAATGAAGAGATTATTTGCGAAAAAAGGAAGCTCGTATATTAGTCGCCTGTGAACGTAGTACTGAAATATTTCAAAGCATTCTTCTGAAACCCCACAGAGTCCCAAATGCCTAAGACGACACGACGGCGAAAGCACTTGTCTTTCCAGTTGATGTATTGATCCTCCTCCATATCCTCCGAAATTTTTGCGCGCTTAACGTGGTCTTCCGCGGCCTGCAGTTTCGGATGCATTGCAAGGTTTTTGCACCTCAGCTTATTTTGCACTGCCTCCGTGACCGGTCCACCCTTTGAGCAAGAGACGATGTCATGTAATTACGTCATCATCTCACGTCACAATGACGGCACAAATTTCGGCGCAATGTGTCGACATATTGGGACGATATCACGTGATGACGATTTTTTACGCCAATCGCGTTGACGCCGATGGTGAATTTTTTGCGTTTGATGAGACGTCTAGGGCTTTCTCCCTAAAATGTATACACATCGCATGAAATGGTGTTCCTGCAGGGGGGACCTTAATTATTAGTACACAATTCTGTGTCCACCGGTACTCAACTTTCGACTACTCGGTAAAGATTTGTTTATTAATCCTGAAATCTAATTGCGAATTTCACTTAGTTAGGTTACCTTAGTTCAAATCAGTTATTTTACCTTCAAAATATCACGCGTGTATCTTTGACTACCAAAATGTCAATAACACCTTGTGAAAATCCAATAAATGTTCAATCGGTGGCTCCCGGAAATAAATGTTTGACATATCGCTTAACAATAGGAGCAGTGGTCGAGCATTCCAAAGACTTGGGATATGATCACGGTGACTAACCGATCTCAGTTATTCAGAGAGACGTTTATTGATTTCTGATATTTAGGGCCCGTGATGTTAAACATGTTCTTGTCCGTCTTTCTTTAAGTGAAGGTTTAGACTGCGCGCAAAACGTTTTGAAAGGTCGCAAATAATGATCGAATAGAATTAATAGATGTTCTCTTCTAAGCAATCCTGATTTCTAAGCACCCATCCATCGCGCGAAATGAAGCGTTCTGCCAACTGATATCTAGTAAAACAATTATCTTCTTTTCCTCATTTCTGTGTCGTCTTCGTGGGGTTTAAGCCTGTAACTGCAAACGGACGCCAACTTCACGCAACAAGGATTTATTTTTCAGATTGAGAAAAAAGATGAGTACTGGAAAAAGATCACGTGCGTTCCGAACAATCAATTTTTATCTCGACGCAACCTAAGAAAGATTGGGGGACGCTTGAGCTTCGCATACAAGAGCAGATCGCGATATCGTAGTCATGCTTCGTGCGCTTCGCTTTCTGAATTGCTAGCTTGCTTCGGTTCTCGGTGCGTGCCACAACCTTGAGTAAGGAAGCGAACGACTGTGGGCGAAACATTGGCCGTTTCAAAGTATCATTGAATGCTTACTGCAAGCACAGTTGTTAAGTGTCCACTACGCCATTATTATTACTTAGCGTTTCAGCGTTACCAGAGATTACTATTTGTGTATATGGCGAGTTAATAAATGTAACGACATCTATCGGCTGTGGTACGTCATTCTGTAATTGTGCCACTGTTATGAAAAGTATAGGCGAACTACGATTTTCCTAATTGTGCAGAAATAGCAATATGCTACGTCATGGCACACGTATATGCCAGTACTGAGGTATAAAAATCCTGGTCCAAAACAGCAAAAGCAATTCTGACAACGAAAAAATTGTTCCATTATTAGTCTATTTTATACATTTACAGCCGTGTCATTGTAGAGTTTCTTTTTTTTCCTTTTATCTGCGACTATATTATTGCTTTAACATGTATAACTATACGAGTCTTGCTATCTTTTTTTTGCTATTCATATCGGTCCTAGATTACCCGACTTCGCAAGATCACAAAATCGTCTGCTACTGCACAGTAGGGCTATTTATATATCCCGTATGTTCCTGTTAGAGTGTGTGCCGCGTAAAAGGCATGTTATTCCTTGCATGGCAATGTCTGTGTGTTCGTATACATTACTATCTGAGGATGTAGTTGTGGTGTTATTGACAAGAGTAATCACATGGAGATACAATATCTGATGGCACCGCTTTTTTTGTTTCAGCTTGTGAGAGCTGTAAAGTTATTAAAATTGTATGACTACTTCATTCTGGTACTAGTCCTAAAAAGTAAGTGTCCTGGTAGTGAACTTACTAACTTCGCTGTTACTAGGTTCGTTTACTACGTAGGTAGTAAATATTGTGACAAAAATGTCTGCCTCAAAGTGAGTAACAACCAATACTTACTTCTTATATAAAAATTGTAGCGCTACATTAGACGAGGACAAGAAGAAAAAGATCATGACAGGACGGGCGCTGACTCCAACTATTTTTTATTGAAACAACCGCATAGCATTTTATAGCAATAAAAGACAAGGAACGCATGCGCATTCATGAGGAACAGTGGATGGGGTGGGATTGGTGCAAGGTATCACTTTTTGTTTAGTACCTCAAATTCACTAGCACGCAATGATACAGATGTGGTGCTGACGCACATGTCGCCTTTCTGTGTGATGAAATACGCTTCTGATAGTTCGCGAGCTAATCTATAGGATTTTTTATTTTCTCAAGCCGTGGTTCACAGTTTCTGCAAGCGCTGCAGTGGGCGGGTAGATTCTGGAACGACGCTGACTCATCGCTTAGCGACCGTTCATGTTCCTTGGCGCACTGGTGTTCCTCATGAATGCGCATGCGTTCCTTGTCTTTTATTGCTATAAAATGCTATGCGGTTGTTTCAATAAAAATAGTTGCAGTCAGCGCCCGTCCTGTCATGTTCTTTTCTTCTTGTCCTCATCTAATGTAGCGCTTGTAAGGATGACAAAGCGGTGCTCGGGCACGGGCGCATACCCGGCTAGGGGAAGAGAAGAAAGACGAAGCAGAATAAGAACAGCCGGCCCGCGGCAAGGGTTGCTGTCTCTTGTGTCTCTTCCTTTACAATGGCGCAGTCGTCGAAGACCAAGCCTTAAGGCCGACAACACCTGTGCCAGTGCGTCTTCGGTGTTCCGGGGACCAGCCATTCAAGGAAAGCCGTCCACGCTTCCTCGGCAATGGAACCCGTCAACCAACCACCGCACCAGGCGCAGTTCGGGGACGGCGTCTATGCCTCCTCGTCACTTAACCTCCCGGCGCTGGGAACGCCGTCCAGGGACGGCGTGCAGGCCTCCTCGGCGGCTCGACTTCCCAATAGCAAGGGTCCCGTTAAAATGACGCTCACATCATCTGAGCCTCCAACGGACGCCGTCCACGCGTCCTTGTGCATGGATTCCGCCGCAGTGGGCACCGGGGCTGCTGTATCCTCAGCAAATGCCGCCCCCTACTCCTTTGGGAGCCTCACCCGATGGCGTCGTAGAGTTCATGCATGCCTTCAGAACAACTTTCGAAGCAGCTCGACGTCTTCGCGCCGTTCGACTCCGTGTTCTCGCCTGCCGCGTCATCATCGGTTGTTTGGGCAGTGCCGGAGTTCCGAGGCTTCCAAGACGACGCTGCCCTGTGGATTGAGGAGATTAATTCTTTCGGCTCTCGCCATGCCTGGCGCGACAATCAAAAATGGCTGGTGGCCGTAGACCACCTTCGTGGTGCCGCCGATGCATGGCATAAATATGAAGGCACGAAGCTACAGTCCTGGCAACAGTGGAGTGCACGGCTCATCGCTGTTTTCGGCCGGATTTGCCGTGAAAACTGCGTGTTCAACCAGACGGATACCGAGAACAGAGCTCAGGAGGGGCACCACCTCGAGGCTGCAGCTCAACACTGCAGCTCACGGACAGGCAGTTTGGCATCCTGCCCTCGCACAAACACCGGACTCGGCTTGTTCTCACAGCCAGTCCCGAGGAATGACCTCCCGCCGAGTTTCGGCAACCGAATCGACGCCGTGGCACGACCACATGCACTACAGCGAGCCACCCAATACCGAACGCGACCGCTTCCAACGGTACAGGTCCACGTCGACGGAATCGGCGAGCTTACGGCTGTTGTGCAAACCGGAGCTCCACGTACTGCACTGCATCGACGCCATGCGCCAGCCGCCCTCCAGCCTTGGTCCGAGGCACCCCTGAGCGGTCTCGGCAGAAGCGTGTTGCCAGTCGGTGCGCTGGATTTTGCAGTTACAGACTGAAGCCGGCAGCTACTACCTGGCCGCCGTTCCCGTCATCGAGGACTTGCACGCTGACATGGTTTTGGGAGCCGACTACCTTCTGTCTGGTGAGGTTCAACTCATCATAGATGGCGGCCGAGTTAAGCTCCACTGCTTGACACCGAGCATTTCCTCGGCTCCGAACTCCTCAGTTGGAAGACTGCAGTCACAGGTTTCCAGCAGCGAGAGCATCCTCAGTGACCAGCCGGAGGCACATCGGCCTACTTCACGGCAGTCATTGGCCGAGTGTGAGAGTGCTCCGCTCAATGAATCCATGGCTGCCGACGACACATTTATTGAAGACATGCCTGCTTTTGTCGGGTTTTTCCGGGCGTGGAATGGCCCAAGCTAGCGATGCGCCGCAAGCAGATAGAGTTGTCATCGGCTCTTCTGGCCGCCTAGCGTGCAATTCTGCTGACAACGACGGGCAGTTAAATCTCACTTCCAGCTTACCAGCTGAGTGCCGTGCGGATCACCACGACGCAGTCTGCGTCAACGGGGAATCCGACGCTGATCGGTCAGACGGCGACCAGCTCGCACGAAGCAGCGACATGACGCCTTCGTACAACCCTTCTGGCGCCTGCAGCGAGGTGTGCAGCCATGGTGGTGTTAACCTGTATGGACACCGCGGTAGAGAGCCATCAGATAGCATCTTGCTTCCTCGCAGCCGCGGAAAAGAAGAGTGCGGTGACGGCAGCGCAGAGCTTTCGCCGTCAAACCATCATGGCCAAGTGCATCGCAGCCTGTCCGAACTCGCAGGCGTACTTCGTTGGGCAAGAATTTGCCTGCTTTCCTGGTAGGCATGCAACGACCTGCACGACACAGTCAATGGCGTCCTCCAGAGCCGTCATCGCCCGACTTCCAAAGCAAGACACACCGACCGGCACGACATAGTCAGGTGGCGTCACCCAGAGCCATCATCGCCCGACTTTCATAGCAAGACACACCGTGGCCGTGACCGGCCTCTGCGAGGCAGCCAATGCCGCCCGCCAGAGGCATTAGTTCTACCTGTGTTGGTTCTCATGGCCCAGGTCCTCTAAATGTTTCCACCTTGAAGAGAGGACCGCCGCCAGGAGGGCTAGCTTTGGCAGGACTGCATGTACGCAGCGTGGCCGAGTGTAAGGATGACAAAGCGGTGCTCGGGCACGGGCGCATACCCGGCTAGGGAAGAGAAGAAAGACGAAGCAGAATAAGAACAGCCGGCCCTGCGGCAAGGGGTGCTGTATTGCTTGTGTCTCTTCCTTTACACGCTACAATTTTTATATAAGAATGTATCATCAACTAGCCCCGCAACGTGTTTTTCTTAACCAATACTTATTTTTTTTAAAAAAAAGAGTGTGGCGTGAAGTCTCCAGATCGCGTGTACATCGTGTATTACACAGCGCCATCTCACACGAAAAATGTTTTTCTTCGTTTCTTCGGCTGTCAGTGGCTCTGACTAATGATTCCCGGGTTACGCATGAAGGCATACGAAAGAATGTCGACGGGCAAATTGCCGCCTCCGTAGCACAACTGGCAACGCACCGCGCATGTATTGCGAAGGTTGTGCGTTTGGTCCCCAGCGGCAACAAGTTTTGTTGCGATGCCCACAAGTATGTTTCTTTCCAGTTAAAAAACAATTACGTAGCTTGCACTGGAGCCACAATGCTAAATAGACGGCAGATCTGATGGGAACCTGCCCTGACTGTTGGTGTTTTCCTAAGTTTTTCAAACTGTGTCATTCTTTTTTTTTTCTATTTGTTGTTGTTCCCTTTTCTCTCCTTTTTCCTGTGTATGGCTTTTTGGTCCTGGTCTATTTCTCTCACTCTCTTTGTCTCTTTCTATTTCTTTCTCAGTCTCGGTCTGTATATCATTACCTTCCCTTTATTTCGCTCTGTCTCTATTTATCGGTTCCTTTTTCTTCCTATCTCTTTCTACCTCTTGCTTTCCTTCTTTGATTCTCTCTTTCTCCCTTTCTTTCTTCATTTCTTTCTTCCTTTCGTTTTGCCTATATCTCTCGTTCTCTTTCTATGCTGAGCTTCACGCTCTCCGCTCCTCCTTGATAACGTCCTCACCTTCGCCTCTGTGCTCCTCATCGTCACTTCCCTTTCTCGCCTCTTTGCTATACTATTCTATACAAGAGAGAAGAAATGGTAGAGAGGAAAGGCAGGGAGGTTAACCAGTCCAGGATGACCGGTTTGCTACCTTACACGTGGGAAAAGGATGGGGGGAAATTGAAAGGGGGGAGAAGAAAGAGTGGAAGGAGAAAGACAGATAGCACTTAACAGAACGCACACACAAAAACACGCAGTCGGTCACAATCCATCACTCTGGCGTGGTACACGACATCACTGTCACAGTCGTTTGTCCAAGTCCG
The DNA here is from genome assembly GCA_030522465.1 of Rhipicephalus appendiculatus. Classification (NCBI taxonomy): domain Eukaryota; kingdom Metazoa; phylum Arthropoda; class Arachnida; order Ixodida; family Ixodidae; genus Rhipicephalus; species Rhipicephalus appendiculatus. Next base: position 5,111 of record JALIZH010005304.1, on the reverse strand, counting down.
TTTTTCTCAGAAACCGCAGTAGTTCCTTGGTCGCCTTCAGCTGCGATGTCCTCTGTCGACGGGGTATGCAATGCCCTGCCAGCGTGCGTGGAAAGCCGAATGGTGAAGACGCTCGCCTTCGAATCTCGGGCAGTCGAGTTCGAAAATCACCTGGTGTAGTAACATTTTCCTATAGAATTTCCATGTTTAGCGTTATTTCTGTTTCACAATTTCTTTCTTTATATCTCTGTACTCGTCGTCTAAGTGCACATGTTTTGGAAGTGAAGCAGAAGACGAAGACAACGATGACGATGAAGAGACGAAAAGAGCGCGGGCCGGTTTGTGTGTTTTCTGCGGCGCCGTGTGAGTGCACAGCAGCTGCGCCCCTGCGCATGTGCTTTGTGTGTGACGTCATCTCTCGGCGATGTTTTTTCAGTCCACGGATTACACCTTACGTCAGCTCCTCCGTTAGAAGATAGCTCAGCTTGCCCCAACTTACCCAAGCCTGGGTCGGAGCAGAGCTGATGGACGCCTAGCTGATACTGGCCTCGCAAGACTTATACCCACCCCCCACCTCTCTTGCCCATCCCTTGCTGCATTATACTTTATATGGTGGTTGCCCCGTCCTATTTCACCGTTGCTGCACTTTCTTGGCAATACTTTGGAAGCTACGCAACCAAAGCGCTTACCTGCGAGGGCGCCCAGAAATAATACCTAATCTTATTTTACAAAATTCGGATTTACCTAGCTCAAATAAATCAAGCTTTTTTCATCATAGAAATAAACAAGTATACGAAGGCGTTGGTGGAAAAAAAAAGTTATTGTGCACTTCATTTTATTTTATTTCTCATTTCTTGGACATCACCACGTTTTTTCGCACGCCTGTTCTCACCCAAAACCATGGCGTCCCCCCATGGTGGCTAGACCTTGTGTGGCTGAAAACTTGCCGTTTCGTTCTCCTGAAAAGTTATACTTGAACGGTGATATAAAGTGGCTATCAAAAGAGACTAAGCAAGTATGTGCAACGTCGAGGCCGCAGTAAGCTGCCGTCAGCCTGAAGTGTCGACTAACGCTGCGTGCCGGACTCCTCGCGGAGCTCGTCGGAGTGAGTGAGTGAAGGGTGGTCCGAATGTAGGCTGAAGCACTGCGGGCCAGAGCTGCTTCCACAAATCGCAAGAAACTGAATTGCTCGGGCGAAGGTGATGAACGCAGTACCGACAAGACGATTCTGCTGCGCCAAGGCACGTTAACATGTACAAATATGGAAACATTAAGCAGCCATCACATGCTTCGAAAGTGCTTGACGAGCGATGCTCTATAAAAGAGTAATGTAAGTCTCTTATTCATAAAGTGTAAGCTCTCTTATCGTCTTCCTGTTCATCGGCGTCATGAAACTTGCTTCCTTTGCTGCGGTGTGTGGTTGGCGCCATTCGTCATATCGCACAGATCGCATAGGTATTTTACTGCACCGCTACCGGCTATTTCGGCTGTACAAGAATTTAAGACTGTACATATTAACGTTCCGTTCCGTGTAGCGGATACCCGCGTATCTCGGGATGGCTTATGCTCCCCCACACTATTGTTGAGCGAACAGAAATACACGGAACCTAAGCTTCAGTTTTAGAAAGGGTGTAAAAGCCTGTGTAACCCTGGAAAGCGGAAATTTTCCTGAATATCAATCTACAGACAGTAATTAGGTGCGCACACGCACGCTGATCGGAATGTCTCGGCGTTTGTTTGATTCGGCTTGCTTCGTCAACGGCCACACTGAACTAAATATTTTTTTTATACGAGCGGCAGAAACACCGCAAAAGAAAGTGGCACGTCTAGAAGTGAGAGTACAGCTGAGGATGAAATGGTAAAGTCTTTTGGTAAGAAGATTCGCGAGTGTTAAAACTAAATGAAATAAAAAATGCGGCAAGCGCCACATTCTACAAACATAAAAAAAAGCAATATACTATATTGCCATGTGATGTCTTTTGGCTTGAGGCGACGGACGTGCGCTGTTATTATTTGTGTCTTTCATCTTCGCATGCGCAAAAGTAGGCGCCTAGTATGATCATGCCTGAATTATGGTATCCCGTTCCAACGCCTGCTCTATTTTTATCAATGCCAGCCAAATGCGCCTGTTCCAACCGTTCACCGCCCTCTCCTTCTAGACTCCTTTCCTACTCTCCCCCATCGCCTAGCCTTCGCGTGTGCTTTGCGTTCATGGGGGAGAGCGCCCGTATTATAGTGCCTCACGACTGAAATGATATGAAGTAATTTTTTGGTCAGTTGTGTGCAGATCCGTAGGGAGGCGTCTTGCATCCCTCGTGTTCACTATGATGGCGGTCACGCTGGCTGTGTAAGAGACGGTGTTTTAAGATAGCGAGCCTCCGTTCGTGGCGCTATGCGGGCAACCAATGGGGGACGCGTCATTGCGACGCTGCAGTGCATGCGCTGCCTTTGCAGTGCAAGAGGTGCCTCACGAGCGCTGTGAGGCGACGGCGGCATTGCTTCGAGCTACAAAGAAGGAACACGAAGGAAAAAATTGGACAGACGCGTGGATATTGGAGAGGGAAAACGCGTCTATCGCATCTCCGTTCGAAAGCGCTCGGACGCACGTGTGACGCAAGCAGCCCCACCTTACATGTAGCGTCGCATCACGACCACTCCCTGAACTAAGGCGGACCGGCGGCTCCTATTGAGGGGCGAGCGTTTGCACTGGCATTTAATAAAATAGAGGAGGCGTTGCCCGTTCGATGCTGTTGACTTGTGTTGATAAGGGATGCTATCCTGAACACTGCCGGGTATAAACAGCGGGCAGGGCCGAGCCGCGAGCGTTCTTTCTTGTGACACACGCGGGTGCGGCAAGAGCACCTGTCGGATTTTACCGCCGCCGATTTAGGGCTGCAATTCTGCCCAAATTAAGGGGTTGCCCCAAGACCGCCTTCGAGTTCCTGCTCTACAAGTCATAACACTACATGAGGTTATAGTATATTTGCTTCCCGGATTCCTCCGAGCCAATCCCCTCGACGCACCACTGCCTCTCCCACCTCGATGGTTCGTCGCCGCCGCTCAAACCCCTTTCGCCTTCACCCTTAAAATACTTGGCGACAGGTAACGACCGGTCGTGGGAAGGCGCCTTGGAGTCTGTACGTATAGCGCGGAGCAAGACAACTCGTCAACATCATTTACACGTACATCAATGACACCGCAGTCGCTGGTTTTGGATTTCCCACGGGATGCGGTAGTTCCCTTTTCATTCAACCTTTTTCAAAGGCTGTGACTCGGCGCGTTGTCCCGTCCTTGGGCTTTGTCGGTTTTGAGCATAGAGTTTCATACAATAATACCTAGAGTGGAATCTGTCGCTGCGATCGTTGTACCACCATGGGAATGATGGGAAGTACAGGCTTCGGAGTGGATAGCGTTAGCTAGCGAAGTGTCAACGGATTTTTTTCTACAGTTTCAGTTTCGTTATTCGCGCAGCTTGGCTAGTGGAGTGCGGTGCAAAGCACTCAAGCAGTGCCTGTGTCGTTCAAAGAGGCTAAAGAACGCTAGGTCTCTTTGTTTGCAACGACGTTGCAGCTTTACAGGTTGTATACGACAGTTTTAGCGAAGCGTCGGGCACTCACCGCTGCGCGTAGCGTGGCGTCCCATGCCAGTGCAGGATATCTCAGCGAGTTCACGTCTTCTTACGAGCGCGTCTTGCCAAAACTCGTTCACATCGACTGCAAAACGACGGCGAAGCTAAGTAGACGCACCGTCACGCCCCCCGACTCGTCTTCACAACAAAACGAGAGATGCGTTGGGGGCAGGCCACTTGGACAGACGCACCTAGCATCGCAGCAGACGATACGTTAAGTGTTTCTCACTTAATACTGTACTGTTAGTTCTATAAATTGATAGTACGTACTTTCGAGGGAAAAACAAGCGTGTGTGTTTTCAAGTGTTGTAAAAAATAATTTATTTTATTTGGATGCCAAACCTGGAACACAATGGCAGTGCAATGCATACCCTGGCAGTTAAATTCGTCCAGGTCTGACTTCCATCTCATGGTCACGGAAACTTTTTGCGAAAAGTTTTACGTACACAAGAATTAAGCCAGTTTTAATTGAAACTGACTTCATATCACTTTGTTTTACAATCGGAAAACAAGTGTCTCAAATCTCAAGAACATAATCCATCCGAAGCAGATCCGAAGCCTGTACTTCCCATCATTCCCATGGTGGTACAACGCGCCGCTGAAGGAGCCCTGCATAGACGCTAGCGCCAGATTCCACTCTAGGTTTTATTGTATGAAACTCTATGGTTTTGAGGGTCTGTGCGTCCTTTTGTGACTGGCAGCAATTTGCCGAAGTCGACGCCAACAGTCGTCGCTCCGACGGCTGACGGTGCCGGTTTCACCGCGTCTTGGCCCCCCTCCATCCTGTCGTGTACACAGTGGCTTGCGCGGGGTCGCCGTCCGCGGGGGCGGGGGACAACGGGGCATTCGGGAGGCTGCGTGCACTTAGAACCTAACAGGGCCCATTTCTGTACCCACTCGTGATGTGGAACGAAAAAAAAAGAAAAGAACACCACCCACACCTGGGGTCAGATATCACCGCATGGCAGGGAAACGCAGAGGGGTCATTCTACGCACCGCACTTTAAAAGAAGAAATATCTAACAGCGTCGGGTTCTGCGTTGTGTACACTTGCGGCGAGTTGCCCAAACACCAAGGCGTAAGAACGATGCTAGTTGTTTTGTTAGTTCACGCTTATCCCGTGTATACCGGCGCGTCCTTTTCGAGCGTCCTTCTTTGTGCTTCAGCGGGAAGCAGCGAGTGTCGAGCTGCTCGTCGATCTTCCTGTGACATTCCAATTTCTCGCTATCGCATTCATTGGTTCGCCCTTGCGGCAAAACTGTTACTTTTTAGGGGCGAAGATCCTCAGCGTGTGGGTCCTTCCCTCTTCCGTACATAGTATGTAGCCACCTCTAGTTTATGAATTGCTCAATAGATGGCGTTGTGTGTATATGTCCTTGGAAATAATATCACTAGATGGCGTTAGTGGTTTTTTGTATACGTTGATGATTAAAGATGATAGGTGGCGCTGTTATAATAAGAAAAGGGGCTCGCTCTTGGCGCGCTTTCTCTTTCGCTCGGAGTCG